>JAPYZL010056423.1:0-11827 GCA_030522825.1 Platygaster orseoliae | reverse complement strand
GAAAGTTGCCTGATCCATGATTTATGAATATTTCCCTAGGGTTTTATTGATAATTCCCGCTGATTTCCAAGTACTCCAAAAAGAGGATTTCGTTCCTGTGTTCCATAAAAATGAACTGGCCACTTTTACACATGCATGGGAAAAAATATTGTATGCTACACGAGACAAAAAGGATGTTTCCAACTCGTGCAATTCCGCATTCGCTTCGCTCGTGTCCAAATTTTGCACTCGTTGGAATCATCCTTTTTCTCCCTTGTAGCATAAATATCTATTGTTCCTACAGGTACTTTCTCTCCCGCGGCCATTTGACGGCTAATCGCGACTTTATTTACGCCACCGAACAAATGGCCACTTTTTGGTTCCCGAACATGATGCCCCAATGGAACGTTTTCAACTCCGGAAACTGGATGTACCTGGAGATCAACGTCCGCGATTTTGCGGCGAAACGCAACTTGGACTTGGACGTTTTCACAGGTGTGTTCGGGCAAGCGTCGCTCGAGGTCACGAAAAACGACACTAGGCCGTTATTCCTGAGCGTTAACGGGAAAAAGAAGGCCATCGCCGTGCCCAGGTTTTACTGGAAAATTCTTTATCACCCCGAAACTCGTCGAGGAACCGCTTTCATCGGCCTCAACGAGCCGCACGCCAAGACTATAGAGCAGCACATGTATTTGTGCGACGATATCTCCAGCAGCGCCGATTTTTCCTGGCTCACTTGGACGCCTAACGACATTTCTGCCGGATTTTCCTACATTTGCGACGTCCAACAGCTGCGAAAATCCGTTCCCGGGATCCCGAAATTGGACATCGTTGGGGTATTGTCGTAAAATTGATGGTTTAATAAATGAGGGGTTTCTTGAAGAGCGAATTTTTATACAATTTTTTTTCTTGACGCGTTCCATTCAGGTTTAGATTGACTCCCTAAGTTCGGAAACTTCAAGACTCAAATAAAAAAATATAACAGTTGCCACGAAAAAGTCTTTTTGCACAAAAGGAAGAATGTATCAATGAATGATCTTTCGGAGTCATATGTATTTTTCAAATTAATTATATTGATATTTCGAATCAGAATCATTAAAAAAGATCAAAAACTCAGCAAATTAATTTTACAAAAAAAAAAAAAAAAAAAAAGTATAACGAAATTTAATAAACGTATATATTTAAAAAAATCTCTATCCTTTAAAAGTGACGAAAACGTCAAGATAACCTTTGTCAATGCACAAAAAAATCAATTTTTATGAATTCTGAAAAAAATCTAAAGACTTCTTCAAATAAATTTTCTTACTAATGATTAGGCACAATGGAAGCATAATATAGTAAGCACAGCAAAATACATCAACAGCTTCTGACACAACTTAAAAAAATTTTTTGAAGAAAAACCTTATGATCAAAACATATCGAAAGTCAATATCAAATTACTTTTTCAATTCTCAAAGGATAAAGACTTTTTTAGGTATGTAAGTTTATTTTATTTGTTCATAATTTTTATTTTTCTTGATCCTTTGGAGCACAAAAAAAAGTATTTCTTATTGTCAGCTTTCGGCTTTTTATTGGGCTCTTATCAAGAAATAATATCATTGTGACGCATTTCTATTTTTCTCATTTTTTTAGTTTTCATATTCTTATTATCGTTATGTTTTATTGTATACAATTAATATGATATATTATCATTTATTAGTAGAAGTATGTTATTATTAAAAATTTAAAATAAACCGGCGTCATTCAATTTACATAAGAATAATAAAAATATGTCACAAAGATATTACTTTTTGATGAGGGCCTAATAAAGGGCCGGAAGCTTGAAACAAGAAATGAATTTTTCATTCATTTTTGCTACAAAGGCTACAAAAAAAAAAAAAAAAAAAAAATATGAATGTTACAAATGGAGTGTTATTCAATATTTATAATTTGACTGGTTGTAATTCTTTTTGTAAAATTTGTTTGTTAAGCTTTTGATCTTTTTCAAAGATCCTGAGGACTGAAATATCGATATACAATAATAAATTTGAATAATTGGAAGATCATTTTTTTTTCTATTGTTGCTTACGAAGCATCGCAAGATTAGAAATTTTCTTTTGACACAAATGAGTTTTGTCTTAATCATTCATTACTCATCATTTGTCCATCAAATGCGTTGAAAAATGCTAAAAATATCAATACGAAATATCTATAATATTTTTGTCTCTATCAAAACTCGAACTCGCGATGCCCATTCCTACTGTATACATTTTTCTCAAGTTACGTGCGTGTTTTGCAAATTTATGCGCTCTTTTGCTCTAACGAGTCTCCGTCTTACAGCACGTGGTCGTGTAAGACAGGCCGGCTTCGAAAGGTCAAGTAATTATACCGGTGATTAAAGCAGTCGAGCTCGACGAGGAGCCCATTAAAAAAGTTAAGCTAATTCCGGGGCTAAAAAATGGGGAGGATTTACAAGGCGTTACCCCGCATTTGTTATCACCGGGCTTTAAACTTGCATCGCCTTTCATGGGTGTAAAAACTTGAAGCAGCAAAAGGCTCGTCTGGATTTCGCGCTTTTTCGTCTTAAGGAAATTCAGCAGGAAGAAAAGTACGCGATTCCAGAGCTGAGCCGTCGGTTTATCGGCGGCACTTGGAATTAAGCTCGACTTTCGAGGCTTCTTTTTTTTACCGCTTTCTGAAATTCAGCTTCGGTGAAATTCTTTCACTTTTCGAAGGGATTTTCAAAATCCATTTCCTTCTTCACATGCAGCTACAGCCAATGACATCGCAATCGGTAGGCAAGGATAAAATTGCCTTCTTCCCAACTCCTTTGAGTATTTCAAACTTTTTTCATATTTTCTTCTATTTCTAAAATCATAATTCTAAATATCTATACAGAAATCTATATATAAATTCTAAATTTTTTTAAATTATAAATACTCAAAATAGTTATAAATTTCAATACTTCGTCATCAAATTTTACATATCTGTAGATTGAATCATAAAAATACCAAATTTATTAAAACACCAAAAAATACCACATAAATTTATGTATAGTTGTAAATTCAAAAATTTTAGAAATTCCTGAAATATTAAAAATCAATAAATTTCTCTTGAAATGTTATAATTTATATTCGTTGACGGCATGGTTCCGACAGTAAGATTGTTTAATTCGACTTATCTCGACTTTTAAAAGTTATATAAATTTCGTAGTCAGAGTCAAACATTATTTGTATACGTATTCAATATAATGGACTCCGTTTGTGTGATTTTTCAGTCACTAACGTTAAAATTTAGTATTTTTTTTTGTATTTCCTCATTATATATACAATTTAAAAGATTTTCTGAAATTATGGATTCTTATACAGCTTCCTGATATTCGATTATCTTAAAATCAAAGTGTTTTAAAAGTGTTCAATATTTTTATACATTTTCTATAAAATAATATACAGACACATTTTTCCATAAAACCGTCCCAAAAATTTTTCCAGCATACGCTTCTTATGCAATTAGTATGAAACTGAGAACCAAACAAATAATTTTCAATCAAATAATATATGTATTACAGATAACTACAGATAATAATCAGGGGAGCAAAAATCCCCAACGCTCCAACTGTAGTCTGCCCACGTTTTGCCCACTTGAACCTCCCTCCCGATACATCACATTTTTTTTCCACCCTCTCAAGTGATAAAACGTTTCGACAAATCGCGGGAGCGGAAGCGCGAGAAAAAGCAGCCAAGTTGCTGCGTCAAGATTAATGAAGAAACGAACGGTTAAAACGGCAAAACACTTTCGGGGCTAGATCGAAGAGAAACAAAGAGGAGCGTGAGCAAAAACGTAAATGAAGTTCCGCCGTTTAATAAAACACATCGCCGTGTATTCGAAAAGCGACGATCTCGCAAAGCGAGCACGATCCACGAAAGCCGGAACACGCGAGATCTTATTTGCCGCTTCTCCATTTGTTCGCGAACGTGAAAGCGCTCCCCGGGACGGGGACAAAAAGTCGCGGCTGCGAAACAAGGCGCGCGCGGGTGAAAAACGACGGGAAAACACATCGCGGCTTCGGAATTTTCAATTTTCATTTTACCCCCTCCTTTCTCCACCCCGTCAAGAGACGAAAGAGTGTAAAGGAAGAAAGAGAGACAGCGGGAAAAGCGCGATCGATGAGAAACTCGGACGATTTCGCGTGCTTCTTTCCCCGTCGTCGAGTTCTCGAGAGATTCGGGATTCCTCGCGAATTTCCCCTTTTGTTGTTACGGCTAAGAACGACGCTGGAGCGATTCGCACGTTTGCGCCGTTTCGGGGCTTTTCCTTTGTTTTGGGCCAACGGAATCATCTCGCGGGCATTGTTGATCTCGCGGTGAGGGGGGGAAAGGTGAGATGAATGTTTCCGGGATTGTTTTGATTTAATTTTGTGGATTTTCGCTGTAAATTGAGTCGGAATTCTGTAACTTGAATTATAAGTAATAATCGAGGGTCGTTGAGGTACTGAGAAAATATAGACTCATGTAGTATATTAATTTTTTTGAGTGGTTTTCTACTGTGGTCTTTTATTCCAAGAAATAAGAAAAAAGCACTGAAAAAAAAAACATTTGGTGTGTGTCGCGGAAAACGATTCAAAAACAGAGCACAAGGTCATGTGAATGAAATTTCGTTTCTCTTATTAAAACTTTGTTTTTATGAGTGTTAAAGTTTTATACCATTTATTTAGCTTTGTAAGTTTCTATGATTTCATAGATTTCAGGAACTTTTAGTGTTTTTCGTGTTTTTCTAAAATTAGTTCAGTATTGAGAATCTTCGAGCATTATAACGGATATGAATGCAGAATTTTTTAGAGTTCAATGACCCAAAATTAAAAGTTTGGAAATAACGTAGATTCTTGAAAAAATTATTTCTATACTTTATATTTCAATTTTTCGATTTTTAAAATATTTTCTAATTTTTATGAACGATTTCTTATATTCTTGAACGTTCCTATATAGATAGCTAAAATTTTACACCTTAGGGTTCAAAGTTAAATGCATTTGAAGGATATAAGTAGATTTTTAGAAAATTAGCATATTCATTGATTTCTATTAGTTTATATTTTTTTAGTACATACTTGGAACATTTTTCGTATTTTTGAGCTTCATACTATTCGCAGGATTTTCTAGTATTATTATGAATCATTTATAGATTGATGAATTTCAATCCTAAGTGCGAAAATTCATAATTTCAATATTGAAAGTTTTTTTACTATTCTGCAATAATATTTGAGTATTTTAGTATTTTTAGGATTGCTTCATACATTTCTAAAGTTAAATGATAATTATTAGTATTTTTACGTTTTGCAGCAAACAGTATATTTACAAATTTTCAGTATTCCATATTTGTTGAATTTTCAATAAAAGATTACAAAATGATTTTCTGGTAATTTATTAGAATCATTATATCTTCATAGATATTTAGTAAGATCAACAAATCTAGATTTGTATTTTTCTGATCATTTTAGGTATGTACTTTATTTTTTGTGTATATTTTATGAAATATATACTATTAACGAAATTCAAAAAAACGTCTGATAGCTTTAAAGTTTTCGTGTTTGGAATCTCCAGAATTTCAGTAGTACATGTAAAAGGTTCGTGAAAAAAGTGTCTTTACAGATACTCATTTTTTCATGGATTTCTAGTACTTCTAATATTTTTTGTAATTTTGATATATTCATACAGTTTGAAGGATTTTATGGTTGTTACATGGATTTCTGTATACATTTCCCCCTCAACCTTCATATCTTTAATATAGTATCTATCGTTGGAAAATACCATAAAATTTCATACTTATGTATGAAAATTATCCCACATTCTATGGGAATTCCAAAAATATGGAAAATTTCCTTTGCAAGTATGTATCTTTTCCCATACTTTTAAAAAAAATTTTATACATGAATGAAAAAAATTGTATAAATGTATTAGAATTATAAATCAAAGTATAGAAAATTTACGATTTATGTAAAGAATGAAAATTTATCATAATGTATAGGAAGTTTCTTTTACAATGAACCATTCCAGGATCGCACCAAATTCCATAAATCTACTCAAAAAATTTCTTGCATCTTTTGAAACTATTCAAATTTTCACGATTTTATAAAAATAATTATCTACATTAATACACTGATCACTCGTGTGCTACTGATTGTTGATATTTTGGCAACAAAATAAAACGATAATTAAACCAAGTCACGTGACTTGCATCAAGCAACGAAAGTACTGGAACGAAATCCAAACAACGCAATTACCGATGCATTGTTCGATCGGAGCGAGGGCGAAAATGTCGGAATCGCAGCAACGATCCGGACTTAATTGCCCCTTTTGATTGGAATCGTCGCTGCTAGTAAAACACCGGCCGATAATGACGTATGGTAATGCGGAGACGCCGGGCACACAAACGATCGAGCAGGTAAAACGCATTCGCAGCCGCGTGTCAAGTTTGTAGAGTCGATGCCACCGCGCCATACTGGTTTCGTGAATATCAATGATTCCCGGTAAAAGAAACGCAGCGAATAAAAATCCCTCGTTCTCAGTATCGAGGATTTATCGTGCCAGCGTTCTGTACGAAACTATTTCGGAATCGGGCATTTCGGCATCGAGGAATCATTCGTTATTAAAATAAGTGAATTATTCATCCAAGAGTTACGGGTAACGATGATTCCTCGCGAGCAGGTGGCTGTTTCTCAGTCTACAAAAATTTATTCTATCGATGTTTCTTCGAGCTTCATTTTTATTCTTCATAATTTTCATTATTTTTCGATCTTTCGGAGAACTGGAGAAATTGAAGAACCGGTTTTTTTTCTTGTTTTCACTTAACGTATTGTTATCAAAAAGCTTGCTAATAAACCGATCTCATTGTACATAAGATAAATAGAAGTACGTCATAAGGATATTATTTTCATGATGTGGGCCCAATAAAAGGGCGGAAGTTTGAAAACCAGTTTTTAATTTTTGAGCTCCAAAAGATAGAAAAATATTTATCAAGATGTATATAAACGTCTGTGAAAGGGTAAAACCATATAAAAATGCATTATTTTAATAATTTCTGCAGAGGGAATAGAATGAAAATGGTAATTGCTCGATCACTTTTTTGTGTACGCAAATTATTGACGTCATTTGAAGGTGCGATGACGCGCACGATTACGCGGGTTCGGAGTTCACTCGGAAATAGCCGCGTAAAGAAAATGTCGATTTGATCTGGAAGTCGCTGACAGATCTAAAATTATCGTCGGTTTTCGGATGATTTACATACAACGTGCTGAGAGTAAAGTTGAAATATATTTCGAAAGATGGGATATTATAAAAATTCAATTAGTCGCTCAATGAAAAAAATTGAATTTCGATGAATAAGCTCAGGATTTAAAAAAGGCTGACGAAATATGAAAAGTAAATTAACTCGTAGATTCGAGAAAAATCAAGAAGACTTTTTAATCGACAAGCACTGATAACACAATCATACTTTCAATTCTAATCAACATATTATAATCAAAATCCCTTTCAAATTCGAAAGTAATTCGTTTAAAATTAGAAATAATTCTTTCTAGGAACCAGTGAAGAATGACTTCTCCGTCACCGATAAAAAATGTCATTAGATAATTTTGAAGGAGGATCAAAATCTCTTCTAGGAAGATCCAACATTTTCAAAACAGCTTCCGATAATAACAATGACGCATGGTCGAATTTTATCTTGCCAAAAAGCCTGGAACGAAGGATGTTAAAAAACCCGTATCGGAATCATCGCGTTAGGAATAACGCGCTCGCATACATATTCGCCGCGAAAAATTCCAAACGCGGCGTTTGTTTGGACTAAATTCGTTATCACGCAGCTCAAGTGGCGCCTGATGACGCAACCTTGGCCGATTAGAATTTATCGGCGTCGCTTGAGGATACGAGACAGTACACGAGGCGTAATCGTTTCTTCGTTTGCCAAGGTGATTTCTAATTCATGAGTTTTTCCACGATTTTTCTGCAATCTAGGCCCTGAGTTCACCAAAGGATTCCGTTCACAAGGAAAAAAAAGGTCCTTGGAAAGAGATGTGTTTCAAAGTTGAAAAATATTACAAGGTGCGATATTTTCTGGATCCTCAGAGTGATATTAAATTTTAAAATGAGTTCTGAGTGAATGCCAAACTCGACTTACGATTTGAAATTTGAAACACTGCAGTTCAGTATCTCAAGAACAATAATATGACTAAATTTTGTGATATATTTCATGTGAAGTTTTGAAATGGAACCAGAATTAGGAATTTTGATTTTTTAAGAGTATTTTAATATTATTTGAACCTATTTTCGTATTTAACAGTTTGACCTATTTATAATTTAGAAATAAAATTTTCGAGCTACAATGAAGGAAAACTTTGATATTCAAGATTAAGAAAAATATTGACAACATATTGTACATGACAATTTTTTATAATCTCCTTACAAAAACTTCTAATCTGTATTTATCTCGTAAACTTTCATTTCCTTTTTATATGATTGAAATGTAATTAAATCTAAGAAGGGCAAGAAATCAATCGGAATAAAAATAAAAAAAATCTTCTATCGTATTAATAATCTAAAGAATGTCAAATTATAAAGCATGAAATTTTCTGAATTAATAAATATTTAAAATATCATAAAAACAAAACGCTGTATCTCTCTAATTCCATGTAAATAAAATTTCCTGCACGTATTGAAAAATTAGTAAAAAACTAAAAAATACCATTACATTTTTCGGACAAATCAATATTGTGAGTTGCAAAGTGTATCATTAATATTACTAAAGATCCATATAGTAAAAGAAATTGTAAGAAATATCACCTACTAAAAAACCGTCCAAAATACTGACAATCTATAGAACCTTGCGGATTCTAGAGCGTCAAATTATAAAAATTTTTGTAGAAATTCATGAAAATACTAGACAATACTCCAAAATTTTATGAACACGAAAAAATAATTAAAAAACAAAAAAATAATAATATTCGTAATCAATCAAGTCAATTAAATACTTCAAATCTATAGTAAGATCATTTCATTCAAATTTTTTGAAAACTCGAACTATCTATGAAACTTTGAATCTTGTTGCATCAAATTATAGAAATTTATATAAATGCGACGCAATTTTCAAAATTACTGTAATATTGAAGATATGAATCCTGTGAGATGTTAAAAATGAAAAATTGTGATACAAAAAAAGTAGTATTTATTTCAAAATATAAAATCAAGCATACTCTTTCAGTTTCAAAAATGCTCTAATTTGATAAAAAATTCCTCCAACTCTATCCACTTATCCCTTTATAAATATAAAGTTCAAAACTTTGATAAATCTGCAATAACGTAGAGTCATAAAAAAAATTGAGCTGATCAAGAATCTACAACATACTATAATCCATATAATCTAAAAATTCTAAATATTCCTTGCACTAAGAATAATAAATCTAATAAAATCCCGACGTTAAACAGATTTCAAACATCCTGGACTGCACCTACATTTGAAAAACTTTTCAACCCAACAAAGCATCCTGCAACCTGCTTGCAACCTTTAGCGCAATTTATCAATGGAATGTTCCTGCTACATTGTAGTTATCTTAATAATTAAGCGAATTATGTTGTCGCGATAAGGCTCAAAAGCGAGGCAAGTACCCGAGGAAAAAAATCGCATCGATTAATAACACACCCAAGAAACCCGCAACGGAGCCAAAACGTTTTGCATGTTTCACGCCGGACGGGTAAAGGGGACATAAAATTTGCAACGCTTATAATTAATAATTGAGACGCTCGGGACGGATAAGGCGAGGGTGTTTTTAATTCTGAAATTTTTATCGCTGCGACGAGCGAGAAACTTTGCTCCTGAATAGTGCAAAAGTGTCGTAACATGAAGGGAAAAAAACAGAAATTGTCTTATTCTTTGGAAGTAAAAAAAATTCTTCAATCGTGAGACAGAAAAGTTGCTTGAAACCACAATTTTATTTTTCAATTGCATTTTCATTGCATTTGTCTCAATACACTTTCAATTTTCAACTTGATCTATACTTCAGACGAATTTATTCGTATAGTGGAACTAAAAAATAGGTGTCACTACCTGCGGCTTTATAATATTTTTTTCCCATTCACAAAAGTCGAGTTTAAAATAAAAAAATTTTCAACGACAATTACCGGTATAGCGATACTGGAGTGGGGGTAAAAATGCGATTGGCTATTCTCGGCTCTCCCCTATACGCGCGTCGAACTCCGCTTGACTGGTACTGCCACGCGCATAGGGGAGAGCCGAGAATAGCCGAACGCGTTTGTACCCCCACTCCAGTACCGCTATACCGGGCAGTTTCGTTTAAAAATCTCTCAGTTCAAACTTGACTTTTGTGAATGGGAAAAGAATCGTTAGAAACTAGAAGAATGGGAAAAGTAAGAGCTCGTAGGGGCGTTGGATGACTAGAGATAACAGGTTTTCGGTGCAAAGAGCTCACATAGATGGTCAATTTGTGCTGGATAATTGCCCGTTATCGGGACCGTTAATAGAGCCGAACCTTACCCCGCTGATTTACGAATTGCCGGAAGTAAAGAGCCCATTAGATTCTTTTTTCCTGCCCACGCCTGGTCGCGAGAGAGCCGTTCCTTCCGAACCTTTCATTGTAGGAGAAAGCTACTGTGAAGCTATTAATTATTATGGTGCTTTTTTCGCTGCATCCAATCGTCTCTTGACCAACAATCATTCGCTACGTTCTACATTTCTCTGGTATTCAAAAATGACAATCATGCGCTAGATCCAACCAGATGATGATACTCCAAATATTCAAGAAAACAATGACAATCTGTAGGTACAAACAGTTTAAGACAATTTTGAAAACCTGGAAAAATATTTACACGACCATCGAACTCGGTATCGAATCGAGGAAACCCAGAAAGATCAACAGCCAAGTTCCCACCGACATGGGAAAAAAATCACCGAGACAATTTCCGCGAACAATTGCGGGGAGCACGATTTCATCAAGCACATCGGGAAAGTACAGATCGAATCAGCGCTTGATTATTTTTATAAACGTCGTTCAGCTCGACTGCTCTTTCATAGCGAGAGTGATATTGCAGTGCGCTAAACTCGAGGGACATCTAAAACGAATTCCCCGAGTCCTTGTTTACTCAGGTACCCGCGACTCGTGAGCTTTCCCCATAAAAAACAACAAGTCATACAATCGATGGAAAATGTCAACGCATTACGGGACCCCGCATGAATAAATGCACCTGATACGAATTGAAATGTGTATGCAACATTTTTCGATTACGCTCGCTTCATTACAGTTATCATGACAATTAAATCTGATCTATGCTGTTGCGATAAGCGCTCGAACGAGCCAATTTCTACGAAAAAGGAAATAAAAACGAAATTCATTAATAACGTTCGAGAAATTTATTGAAGGGGAGCTACTTTGTAGTTAAGATAAGAAAGGGGAGGAAGAGGAGGTTATACATTTGCGACAGGGTCATAACTAATAATCGAATAGCGAAAAGTTCAAATGGAGATTTTTTTGAGACGACGTTCTACGGCGGTTGCGGAAATTGCAATGGCAATAATTGAAGGTCCCGATTGAATAAGGGGTTTCGCGCTCGGCCAGTAGGCAGGGGAGGGGATGACACGCTGAAGCACCGGGCTTTTCGAAGCCCGAAATTCTGGATATACGAAATCTCAATAAACTAAACTTGTCGTAACGCGGTTAATTAACAATCGATTTCCATGAAATTATGACACAAGTTTTCTCTTGCTATAGCGATGCAATCAAGATGTGAATTTTTGTCAAATTTAGTTATTAACTATCAATAAATAAATAATAAATATGTTACGATGTTTTTGTTGATTTTACTTAAAA
>JAPYZL010056408.1:0-11210 GCA_030522825.1 Platygaster orseoliae | reverse complement strand
CCTACAATTTTCCACCCTAACCCATATGGCTCTGCGCCGCCAACTTGACGTCTACGGTAAAACTCCCGATCCTCAACTTGTTGTGAAATATACTATTAATTGTTTACATACAAAAATACAAAGAAAAAAAATACATACTCATAATCTGCATCAATGATACTGTTTTCTGAAAAATTAAACACTCAAAATCGTTAAAATTTTCAATACTATAACATCAAATTCTTCAAATTTATAGAAAGGATCATAGAAATACTAGATATTCATAAAAATACTAGAGAGTACTACAAAGTTTTATAAATAAGATACAAACGAAAATTCTAGTAATTAATGAAATACTTGAAATCTGTGTCGACATAATTTTCTCAAAATATTGATAATTTTCAGAACTATAATTTCTAGAACATTAAATTTTAAAATGTTATGCTGGAACCATATTTAAGTTGTATATTAAAAAAACATGAAAAAGACTGAAAGTATGAGAATAAAAAAAATTTATACATAAACTTTATCGACTTGAAAGTCTCAAGAATCAAATTCCATTACATTAAATACATAAAAATGGAAAATATACCACTCTGAACTACAAAAAATCAAGATATCACTTTTGTGTAACCAGAAGGTCAAAGATAAAAAAATTCTAAAATCCCATGGGAAATATATTTTTTCAAAAAACCTCTCCTAAAAACTTTTGCACCTACGCTTCTGGCTCTGGCAGTTTTTTTAAAAAACTGGGAAATATTTTTTTTTTCGTGAAAGGGAACTTTGACGATTTTTTTTTTCATGATAGAACACAACTATGGCTAATTGCATTGAATTTGTATTCTTTGACTGAAATTTGAATTTGTACTTCCGTGTTCTAACGTGAATGAAACGAAGTGGAAAATTTGAAAAAGCGACGGTCGTTATTCTACACGAAACGGAAGACTTATTTCCAGTCGAGGAGAAATTCACTTTGGGAATCAACGAATTTCAAACTTGGAATACATGTATACAAAATCAATTGGTGGATTGAAATTCGCTCTTTGCATCGCTTGGATTTTTAAGAATCTTTGAAAACTCCAGGCAAAAAAGGAAAACAGTGATCGAAAAACATTTTGAGAGTGGAAAAAGCTCTAGGAAGTAACAACGAAAATAGAGCAAGGTTCAATAAAATGTAAGTACATTAAAAATTTCTAAAATGAAATACGCGTACACAAATTGCATTTGAAAATGGAGGAACAGTATGAATGTACAGATCTATAATTAGTTTAGTAACGTGAGATGAATTTTCACCAAATTTTTATGTTCATTTACTGAGGCTTTCGCCACAGAAATCCGCGTTTTTTAAATTGCTTTTATCTGTGTAAATCAACTTGCTCGCATTCATGTTCGTAAATGAAAGAAATTCTACTTTTTGATAAACTACACTCTAAAAAATGAAACTCTTATTATACACGATTTCGCAGCGATTTTTTTCATTAAATATGTGATGAGTAGGTAAAAAAAAAGATTGAAAAAAATGTTTTCACGAATTTTCAGAGAGTAATTATTCGCATTTATACTGATATTCCAATCCTGAATGTTCTACAAGTTTGAATTTTTCAATATCAATTGTATACTTTTACACTATTTTAAACGTTGTATACATGTAAAGAATCTAAACAAACCAATTTCATGTTTTTACCCACAAACATAAAACGTTTCAGTGAAGCTTCAAACTAATGCAACGTTTTTTAGTAAACCCATTACGCGTATAATATAAACATTTGAAAAACAAAACACAAAAATCATATAGACGATAATTTAACAACTATTTGATTCGTTTTACGTGCATTTTGATAAACATTAATTCAAAAATTCGTATAAAACGTGCGAACGAAACCAAATATTATTCAATCAATATGTGAACAAAAGAAATGAAAACGAATGCGTGTAAACGTTCGTGGAATCGAATGTCAATAAATTTGTAATGATACAACCATCAATTAATCAACACCGAAAAGCTGCAGAAATTCTCTTTCACCAAGTTTCATCTTTAAAAAAATGCATTTTCCAATCAGACACAAAGAAAAAACTGAGAAAAAACACTAGTAGTTTTAACTTCCTGCATATGAAATGTAACTATATTATATAAAATTTGACAATATTCTATGAATTTTTCTACTTAAAATTCTCTAAGTTATTTTTCTACTTATGATCTGCATGGCAGTTTTAAATAAATTAGATGGAAAACCATATTTTACATTAAATATAATTCGATTATTGAAAATTTGGCATTTGATACTTTTGATAACTTTAAAAGTTCGATGATTAATGCAATTTTTGACAACTTAAACTTTTTTTCTCAGTTTCTACAGTTTTGGAAATTCAACAGGGCTAAAAAGTTTTCAAATATGCAGATTTAACGTATTACCTTTACAGTTTCGAAATTTTATAATTAGTTTCTAAAATTCGAATGCTGGACAATTTGGTACAGTTTTCACGATTTTAGCAATTTTGAAAGTTGATCATTTTTCAGTTATGAAAATAAAGCTGAAAATGAACTGTTTAACTGCAGAAACTGTAAAAACTTTTGAAAACTCAAAAGGACTCTGACAAAATTGTTTTAAGCTGTTGAGTAGCTTTTACAACTTCTGATAATTGTAAAAACTATTAGGAGTTTTTCGTTAATTACCGCATGATTTCGCACGACATAATTATAATAAAAAATATACAATTTTCCAAAGAAATTGAATTATGACCCACTTTTGTGTAAGACACGATTGAACTGAAGTACTTGGTTAGCCAAAAAACTCCAAGACTATAGTTCAAACTACGAAAATTCCATAAAGAGACGAAAAAATAGTTGTTTAATAATAGTACATTTAAAAAATTACCAAATTACGTATATCAAACTTCCCAATTTTCTATTAATTTATGGTATGTTTCAGAAAATTTTACGATTCTTGTATTTCTTCCCTCTGGCCTCTACACAGTATAGCAAAAAGTCTGATGTACATAGCAAGTATAAGTAGATATTCTTGGAGATCAGCAGTAGATTACACGACAAATTTTTGTATGAGTTTTGTTTTACTTTATAATATAGAAAAGTCTGACAAAACAAGGTGGACATAGAAGTTTATTTTACATGATCAGAGATTGTGCAGCATTAGATTGTAACAATGTAGTACAGGAATAGATAGTTTTTACAAAGTTAGATTTGGAACGTTGGCATACATTGTACATATCACAAATTGAACTCTGCTACATTTTTAAATAACTTTAAACATACGTATATTAAATTATTACAAAAATGATTTATTCTTGAATATATTAATTTATTACATTCAATGAAATTTTTATTGAATTTGAATAAAAATTTTTAGTTTAATAAAACAAGTAAAAATTATCAAAAATGTACATTATGGTTTCAAGTAAGTTCTCAACGTTGAAACATATTTAGAATTCCTTATTTCACGAACTAGAATATATCAATAATCCTAGTTTATGTGTAATTTTTTGTAGAACCTTTGTAAATCCTTAGCTAGGATAACGTTGAAAAAAAAATTTGAAAAATTATTTGAACCCAGTGATTAAATTTATAAACACAAACTAGAATTTACGAAAATGATGCTTAAAATCTGAAAAACTTTAAAGCCTGGAGCATCGAATTTTAGAACTCTAGACAGAAATTCATAAAAATAAATCAGCGAAACTTTCAGTTCATACAAACTCTGAAGGACTACTGAAAACAATAGAATTTTATAAAAGAAGTGTTTTCTGAAAAATATTAACAAATACCTACATTCTAAAAAATTTCGTATTCAAGAGCATCAAATTTTAAAGAGCGTATACAAAAGTGTATAAAAATAATAGAAATATATCAAAATGGTAAAAAAAAAAATATGATATCCTATGATTACTAAAAAAAATACGGAGTTACAAGAAATCTATATAATAAAGGAGACTGGGGCAAAATGCGCAGTACACGAAATATTCAATTTGCACTACCGTCAAAACAGTCATCACTGGACACTTGAAATTTTTTCCATATATTTATGGCTCTAGTGTCGAGTATCGATCGTCAGTGATTGCATCTTATTTGTTTGTTTACTTTTTTGGTTATAAAACAAAGTCTGTTTTAGACACTGTGTTGTGAATATTTGTCTGAAAGGAAACTTTAACTTTTGCGTCATTTTTTTCATCAGAAATAATAGTACGTGAGTTTTTATAGTAATTCAGGTGCGAAAAAGATGAAAACATGATTGGTTTGGCGAAATTTTGACTCGTTTTCGAATTACACATTGATAAGTCGGAAATGAAGCCATGGGGAAAAATGCGCAGTTTTGCGTGGGGCAAACTGCGCAGTGCTTGTTTTGTATTGTTTCGCTGTGTTTGGTCATGTTACGCTATTTCCTTCACTTTTTTGTTGTTTTCCACTTTTTTTTCGTCAAATTTTTTTTACACCCAGGGTCGTAT
This sequence comes from Platygaster orseoliae, assembly GCA_030522825.1. NCBI lineage: Eukaryota > Metazoa > Arthropoda > Insecta > Hymenoptera > Platygastridae > Platygaster > Platygaster orseoliae. The sequence continues at coordinate 6,773 of JAPYZL010056408.1, read as the reverse complement.
CAAGAACGGGGCAGTGCCCCGGAGCCCACAAACATTTTCTTGAAAAATGTGATGAGGATGATGAGCAAAAAAAGGCGGTGTGTCACTTTTGAACACACCACCTCAACACTCAACACCTTTCTTTTTGAAATCAAATTTGAAAGTTTGACGACATTTTTTTATTTTTGTGGAATAACAAACTTTTTCTAAATTTGTTTGTTTATTTTTTTTTAAGCATTTTTTTCAGCATGGTTCGCGTTTATTAAGTTCGCAAAACAGAGCGGATTGATGGTGGAAAAGTATTCGAAGCGTGCAAGGCTGTCCACGAGAGAATGTCTGCGAATTGCGCGTCGAAACGCTTTTCTGTTGCTCGAAGAACACTCGATCGCTATTTACAAAATTTTTGTACTTAACGAATAAAAATGTTCAAAATCAAATTTTGTTCTTAACAAAAAAATTTTATTGAAATTGTTTATGAAATCATTTATTTTGTGTTTCCCACAATTTTTCAGCAATCAACCTCGTGGAATTCGTGATTTCCGAAATTGCGCATTTTGCCCCACGGGTTGCGTATTTTACCCCAGCGTGGGGCAAAATGCGCAGAAAATTGTTTTTTTTTAATAAATGTATGAGGCATAAGCTTCAACTAGAACCAAAGTTGCCTGGGGCTAAATTGTAGCCACATATGTGGGCTACAATATAGTACCATTTGCAGATCCTCTCAGCCCTTATGCTGCCTCAAAAATGTAATATTATTAAAAACTGAGCATTTTGCCCCAGTCTCCCGTACTTGAAATTTACGTAGATGACATTTTTCAAGGAATCTATAAAATTACTAAAAATCGATTGAAATTCAAATTCTAGTAATTTTCAAAGCAATCTACAAAAAAAACCAGAAATCGAAAAAAATACTAACAATTCTTCAAAGTTATACATATATATATAAACAAAATGCGTGAAATACTAGAAATCTTTTGATAATCAAAAAATATGTGGAAATAATTTTTCAAGGAAGACAGTTATACGTCAAAATTTATCAAACTCTTAATCCTTGAACATACAATAAAGGAAATCTGTATAGAGAACCAGAAAAATAATTGAAAATTCGTCAAATTATATAAATACTAAAAAAATTCAATAACGAAAATACAAAAACCTTTTGAAATATACTATTTTCCGGAAAATAAATTGAAAAAATCAAAATTGTTGTATAACTTTCAATATTGTAGGATCACTTTCTAGAAATCTATATAGAGCGACCCATAGAAGTACTGAAATCCTATAAAAATACCAGAAAATAAAACGAAATTTTAAAAAAAACGTACACTATAAAAAATACTTAAAATCTGCGTACTAGTACATAGTCTCTTTAGAAGTTCATAAAAATATTAAAATTTAGAATTTAGACTCTTACAGCATATAATTGTAGACAACTGTAAAAAAATGCATAATAATATCATATATCAGAAAACTTTTCGAGTTGTATACATAGTAAAAAATTTTAAAAATACAAAAAATAATATACAAAAAAAACAACCTCAAAAATTTAGAAAAGGCAAATATTTACTTCCTTTACATTAAATTCGTATATGAAAAATACGTAACTCTTGACTCCAAAAGTTGTAAAACTTCGAAATCGCGAAATTCGAAAAATTTTAAAATCGTACTCCCGTACTAGATCGTCAAAGATTTAGAATCATAAAACCTCGAAGGAAATTATTTTTTCCAAAAACCCCTCCCTTTTCTATCAATATCTCTGCCCATAGCCACATTTTTCGTTGAAAAGTACTAAATTTCTTCCTGAGTAAGTCATTCCATCGATTTCACTAACCTAAGTCATCTCTTAACTTTTCCTCTCGAAAACGCAATAAATTGAATCATTTGAAAACCACTCTCGCAATTTCTAAGAGTGTCGAATCCTCCCAAAACACTCGTCTTGCGAAACTGATTTGAATGAAAAAACCGCCTTATTATACTCCCGCGTTCGCTTTAAAAAACTTCAATCAGACTAATGTAAAAATCCACTCCAAAAGTATCTCTACGGGCATTATCGTGACTAAGGCTTTGGGTTTACTCTCCGGAAATATAATTACGAGCGTTCAAAGTAAAACGCGAGCTATCAAAAGATGAGTCGCGAACGATAATCGTCTGAGATTTCTTGAGGTAAAAGCTCCAAGTCTATTTGGACGTGTTCAGGTCTTGAAATTTGTCTGTTGAGGCCTGACAGTGCATTATCGCAACAACCCTGAACCGGGCCTGAATAACCAGAACGCGTCTAGTTTCGATTGAGCCTTTACGTGTTCGATTACGCCTGATCGGGTTTATTTTCGAGCTGAGCAAATCCTAACAAATGAATACATGATGTGGAGGGTTTCAAATATATCGTTCTTACTTTATTCAAGTCGGAAACATTGGAGTTTAAGTCTCTGGCATCATGTGTAAGATAAATAAAGATATACAACTCATTTTCGAACTGAACACAAGCACAATTTTGTAGAAAAAATTCATTTTTCTACAAAAATGTCTTCATAAATACCCCAGCTGGTGAAGCAACGCCTAAAATTGGATCTCTTCTTCACAAGGATTTACAGGTCAGATAGCCTGAAATGTTCTCATTATTAGGCTGTAACACTCTTGAGAGAGGGTCTGAAACTTTTTACGTGGTTCATGGAACGTGAAAAAAATGACACCGTGACAAGGGGGAAGGGGGAGAGGTGGAGCGGGGGCGATGGTTTTATTGAGATTTTCAAGCCCGCGTTGACGCCCGACGGGAAAATTGGAGCTAATGTTCTTCCCCGCGAAATTCTCTCTGGTACGGTATTAAGTCTTCCATTAGTCGCCTCCCCTTTCTATCCGCGATGCACTTTTAATGCGGTTCTTTAGGTGTCAGGAATCTCAAAGACAAAATAGCTGCCAACTAAAATGCAACGCGACAAAATTTCGTGTGTATATACCGATGGAAATGCATGGATGCGCAGCAACGAAATTTGTCCTCCATTTTCGCGGCAACGAGCATTGCTTTTCAGTTGTTTTCCCCCGCGTATTTGGTCCGATAAAATTTTACGCTGTTTACCGGATTACGTGCTATGCGCGCTATTCTGGAATATCAATTATCGCGCATTCGGTATACATCCTGTTTTTGTGCATTCTTTTTTAAAAAACCTCGCCGCAATCTTGGGCCGGACGCATTTGAATATTGCATGAGGTTTTTCGCGAATATCGATGTTATTTATTATTGAATCTGCGAGCGAATTTTTACTCGATGTGGGTTTGGTGTTTCGGTCGCTCTCGCGAAAAATTTTCTCTCTATAGTTTGACATAATCGAAAACTGCCAGTGATTTTCGGAAGAACGTCTCTAACTATGGGGGGTGATTTTATTTGAAAATAATGCGTGTTTCTGACGTATCTTCATACAAAGGAGATCATTTTCATGCGAAAAATGGAGGATACCCGGGTAGCGCGAGTTTTTGAAAAAAATTCTGAAAATCGAAGACAACAGAAAAATTTTATTTATTTTTTTCAAAGCGTCTTTCTGCTATTGCTGTGTAAAAATATTGTGAAAAACAGCTGATTTCGCGAAAATATGAGAATTTGATATAGATACAACGTATCATGAAAAGTTTTGATTTGTTTTTAAACGTAGCGAGAAGTCTGATTGAATCGAGATTGAAACAAACAGAAAAAAACTTATACAATTCGCAACAGAAATCTAGAAAGTTTCTGAAAATTTCAAAAAATATCATGAAAATACTAAAATCATGAGGAAAAATAAAAAATCACACTGACTGAGATTGTAGAAATTCAGAAGAAACTTTGACGTTGATGAAAAATACTTTATTATAATAAAAAGAAAAAAAATATCGTTTTTTTTAACCAGTAGTATTTATTCAAAAGGACATTGTTCATTAACAGTTTGACTTTTCTCGAGGTAGATATATATGGGGCATTCCATGTCAAGTCGCCGGACATTATGGGCATGTGTCTCAGAATGCGTTCAAATTTTAGAGGATGATAATGGAACCATATTTACGTTTCACTTCCAATTTTGAGCAGTTTCTGAAGGTAATTACGAAAGTTACAACAAAATAAAATTGAAAAAACCGCATTTTTCTGTCTTTTTCTTTAATTTCTGACACCCACAGACGTAAAGTAAAAAATTCGAAAAAATTCACAGAGTATCTTTAAAGTATGTGCTTTCAAAAAAAATTTTTCGAAAAAAATGTTTTTTGAAAAAAAATTTTTTTTTCAAAAAAAGTCAAAATTTTGGGTGTTCCCCAAAATTTAAAAATCCGAAAAATTTTTGGAATTTACCTCAAACGATGTGGAATATTTTAATACAATAACATTTTGGTGGTCGGCCGTGGTGTTCGAATCGATGACAAATTTATTCGTGACCTTAAACAATCGGTACCTTTTTTTTTCGTTTCAATTTGTTAGCGAGGATTTGAAATTTCGAGGTTTTATGGATTCGGGAATATGTGGAGTCGGATTTTGGCGATCGCGAAGTTGGGCTTATAAGGAAACGGGGTTTATCATCGTCGGGCATTCGATATTTCGGCTATATCATGTTTCGGGACGTTGAATTGTCGGTTCTTTTTTCTTTCGACGCATTATGTAAGCGGTGCAATTCACGCGCGGTCTTGTGCAATTTCGGGGACTTCAAAATTCGAGGACTCCTCCTTTCGGTCTCTCGATATTCGGATAAATGAACCATTCGGTGTTTTATTTTTTCGGTGAAATGGTGGCGTTTCTATCAAAACGAAGAAAAAATTTTAAACAAAAGATTCGAAAAAAGTCGAACTGTCCAAGGAACACAAGGAGTTCATTGTATTTGACCAATCAGTGAGAAAGAAATCACCTTCAAAAACTTTAGTTCGAAGAGGACAGGAGAAACAGTTATCATTTGTAAAAAAAAATTGATGTGATGTATCAATATGGAATAAATAGATTTTTGAGTTGATGTTATTTTATCAAGATGGGTACATGACTCTTTTTACTTTTCAACATAGTATTAATCGTTTTCAGGATTGAAAAATTCGAAGAAAATTTTACATAAATGAATATGATTGCTGCCGCAAAGAATGTTGTTCGAGAATTTTTTTTCCATGCAATACAACTAAAAAGTAAATATCTCTAATTGATTTCTAATATATAAGTCGGAAAACGTAATTCTACCTCAGCTACTTGAAACAAGTATTATTATAGACCTCGATTTTGAGATAATTAATTCATTTTCGAAAACCCCACGGCTGACCACCAAAATGTTATTGTTTTAAAATATTCCACATCGTTTGAGGTAAATTCCAAAAATTTTTCGGATTTTTAAATTTTGAGGAACACCCAAAATTTTGATTTTTTTTGAAAAAAAAAAATTTTTTTTCAAAAAACATTTTTTTCGAAAAATTTTGTCAGAAATTAAAGAAAAAGACAGAAAAATGCGGTTTTTTCAATTTTATTTTGCTGTAACTTCCGTAATTACCTTCAGAAACTGCTCAAAATTGGAAGTTAAACGTAAATATGGTTCCATTATCATCCTCTAAAATATGAACGCATTCTGAGACACATGCCCATAATGTCCGGCGACTTGACATTGAATGCCCCATATGTAACCTGAACTGATTTTTGAATGATGTACTCCAGTGTTTGACTAATAATTGAAAAAATTCTACTGTTCTACCAGTCATCAATATTCTATTGTGTTGCTTCACTGAGAGAGTTATCATTGATCTGTTGTATGGTTAGAAATTATATATGTACTAGCTATTGATAAGTTCTAATGATTCACCTGTCGATCATATTCTGCTGAATTACTACAAGTTATTCATATTGATCACTGAGAGACTTACGATTGATCTATTTTATTGATAAACTTGTCATTGAATACTCCACTGATTGACTATTGATGGAAAAATTCTGCTGATAAACTAGTCATTATAAGTTTACTGAGTTACGTCAGATTACTGATATGCATAACTCATATATTTATCACCAATATATTTCACTGGTTAACGCATTATTTAGTTAATTCACTGATTGACTTATTTTTCAAAAATTTACCTGATTTAGCTGTCGATCATATTCTACTGATATACTTCAAATTATTTATATGGATCACTGATAGACTTACAGTTGACCTATTCTACTGACTGACTAATTACTGACATAATGTACTGATTGACAAATTATCTATAAATTTTACTGATTTACTTGTCAATCACATTACTGAATGATTACAAATTATTGATATTCATTGGTGATAACATTCAACAATAATGTTATTATCTGATTAACTACTTATTGACGAATTCGAACGACTAACTTGACACTGTTAATCTAATACAGTTCTTTCAATTAGTGGTATGCATTACTGATGAACCTATAATTGATCAATTTTTCTTATTTACTAACTTTTAACGAGTTCTACTATTCACTTTTAATTTATCCATATTTTAATGAGTTTTCAAACATTTTTTATTTATATCATTTATAGACTCACTATCGATACTACTGATTCTACATTTTTTTTCAGTGTACTGGAATACATAAGTTGTACTTTACGGATGAACATATTTGTGAAATAAATAAGTTATCCCAATTATAATTGAGTACATATACATAAGTTTCTTGTGTTTCATTCCAATTTACACGAAATTATCAATTTCTTTTTTTCTTAATTTTACTTGTGATCGATGCATTAATGTTTTTGACGTAGAACTACGTCTTTCTCCGCGGTTTTCTATAGTGGGGGGTAAATAGCTATGCAACGGCAACGGCAACGCTAAGGGGGGGGGGG
>JAPYZL010056395.1:0-11415 GCA_030522825.1 Platygaster orseoliae | reverse complement strand
TCCCGCTGATTTCCGAGTACCCCAAAAAGGGGCTTTTGTTCCCGCATTCCATAGAAATAAAGTGGCCTTTTTTTACGGATGCATGGGAAAAAAATATTTTTGGTTTAAACAAATAAATTCAAATTAGTGGAAACGCAAATTTTTTTCACTGAAACAAAATTTGTTTGGTCAAATTTTAAGCCAACTAAATCGGTTTCTAAATAACTTAATAGTGATTCAAAAAAAAAAAATATTTCGAAATTTATACAGAAACACTCCAGTTATTAAAATATATTGAGAAATAGAATTCTGTCGAAATTCGAGTTCGATTGAAGTTGATTCATTGCCCACTCGGATTATTTGTTTATTTTGGAGATTATTGCAAAATATGAATGCATAGCAATTTACTAATGCGTGCATTTCAGGCAAATTTGTATGGAAACTGCTGGAATTTGTTGAGTAATTTCTCCGTATATCACTTATGAATATACTGTTTAGAGCATTTCGATACATCGTTAGTAAAATTTTGTAACAAATTGTCAAATAACAAAAATTGAAAAAAAAAACAATGAAGGGGATTATTTGCGATGTTAAATAACCTACTCAAATATATAATATATGCCTAGAAATACATACAAATCCGTGACAACGTGCGATCTCATAGGTAAAAATCTATTTAGAAAAAAGAGGTGAAGAAATAAGAGATGCATCATTTTTTAATCTAAAGTTGTTGAGAAACTATCTGATTCTGTATTGAAATTTGTAACGTTTATCTATAGATTTACCAATTATTATTATTTACTGCAATTAACTGCTATAGGGTCATTCTAAATGAAATCGTCCAGGCAGTTAGGGTCAACATTTTTTTTGCATGAAATTTTTTTTTAGTTTTTACATCGAAATCGATTAGACACGTATTTTTTCTTTTTGCTTGATTTTGAGTTCTTTCGTCGTGAGGAATTTTTGAAAATTTGGTTAAATATTTGATTTTGCGCTATTAGCGCATGTTAATTTTTTTTTAACTGCGATAACATTGCGAAAAAATGACGGATCGTTGAAATTTTTTTCCGTTTTTAGTTAAAAGGTCCCTCTTAAAGAAAAAAATATGAAACATGATATTTTTCAAAAAATTTTTTTCGAATGGGATTTTTAAAAAGAAATCGAAAAATTTCTGACTTCAAAAATGTCAGATTGCAACAGTTTTTATTTCCTTCATATTTTTTTCTTAAATAGTTATATATATAAACATAATTATGTAGTAGCTCCTATTAGCAGAAATTCGTTGTTTGGGAATAGTGATTTTTCAAAGTTATAGTGACAATTATCAGTAATTTTAGGCTTCATTTACAAAAAATGCCATCATTTTGCTAAAAATGGGCTCAACCGTCATGTTTTTTTTCTGCCATTAGTTACAGGTTCATTTTAGAAAAGAAAATTTCAAAGATAAGTAACTTTTTAGAAATTATATTTTATGATCATCTTTCAAATGCACTAAAAATTAAACGAGTTGAAGCCCAAAAATTTTAACAATGCTTCGATTTTTCCATTCTTATTTTGTGTTTTTGATGAGTATTATATACTGACATGTATCAAAAGCATTTTTAATAAATTGAATATCGTTTCGAATGAGTTCTGATTTTTCTATTTCCATGTGATTGCATTACTTTAAATAGTTTCATTATCTATACCAAATCACTCTATCCAAATTATGTATATGTTTTACCTTGTAGAGATGGTTATAAAAATGCATGAGCATGTCTAAACTTTTCTCAATTTTGAATATTTTGAAACGTGTTGCGTTCACAGGAAATATATAAAATTAACATTAAATTCATTCTCGTAAAAAAATGGCAATTAACAATGTATTTCTTACACACATTTCTTTTAAGAAATATTCCCATACATTAACATTCATTGTACTAAAGTCCATTCATGCTGACATGTTCTTATAATGCACATATCGGTTTTATTTTGAGTTTTGTTGGCATAACGATTGAGCCACTTTTGGCAAAATGATGGCATTTTTGGTAAATGAAGCCAAAATTACTAAATAATTGTCACTATAACTTTCAAAATTCATAATTCCCAAACAACAAATTTCTGCTAATAGGGGCTACTACATAATTTTGTTTATATATATATATAACTATTTAAGAATAAAATATGAAGGAAAAAAAACTGATGCAACCCGTCATTTTTGAAGTCAAAAATTTTTCGATTTTTTTTTTAAATCACAATAAAAAAAATTTTTTTGAAAAAATATCATGTTTTATATTTTTTTCTTTAAGAGGGACCTTTCAACTAAAAACAGAAAAAACAATTTCAAAGATCCGTCATTTTTTCGCAAAGTTATCACATTTAAAAAAAAAATTAACATGCGCCAATAGCGCAAGATCAAGTATTTAGCCAAATTTTCAAAAATTCCCCACGACGAAAGAACTCAAAATCAAGCAAAAAGAAAAAATACGTGTCCAATCGATTTGGATGTAAAAACTAAAAAAAAATTTCATGCAAAAAAAATTTTTGACCTTAACTGCCTGGATGATTTCATTTAGAATGACCCTATAATGATAATAATAAAAATTAGAAATTTTTCAATTTCTTGTTTAAAAACTTCATCGCATTATGTGTGAATAATCAAATGATTTCAATTTTTGTTTGAAGAATCCTAAAGTTCAAGCAATAAAGAAAATGTATGTTTTAATAAAGAAATCGTGAGTTGGACTTTTTTGTGAAAAAAAATGCTTCTCACTGCTACTGATAATTATGTTGGATTATAGATCTCGGTCATTTTTGTGACGATTTTTTTCTCTAAAGTTACTACAAAATCAAATTCAAAAAGTAAAGCAAGAAAAAAAATATGGTTATGAATTCAATTAACGAAAAATATCAATTTCTGGATTCGGAAATAATCGACATTGATTTTTTATAAAAGATATATCAAGAATAATTAAATTGCAAAAAAAAAAATTGACAGCATTCTTTTACATTTGTGTAGTTGCCAAAGAAATTTCTTCTTATCATTTTATTCAGTTTTGAAATTCATAAATTTTCAATGAAGATTTTTTTACTGTATTTACAGCAAAGTGAAAGAGTTGAAAAAATTAAGAAATAAACGAATGTAAAGTAGAGTTTTGGGTAAAGACTTAAATAATAATGGAAAACAAAAATTTTATATTAAAAAATATTTGTGATCTTTGTAAATTAAAAAAATCACAAAATTGTAAATTTTTGTTCTTAGAGTGAGATGTATATTCACATCAATAAATAGAACTTACTTCATCGTTGAAAGTAATGATTAAAAAAAAAAATTATTTTTTTTATCATATAAAAAGTCTGGATTGAAACCTACATGAGAAATGTGCGAATTATTAGAAAATAGCAAATTTTACTTGAATGACTTAGAAATTTAATTTTGAAAAATCATTTTGCTGATATTATCAAGAATAATGATTTAGAATGAAGGTGAATTTTTCTTGACCTATCAAAAGAACCAATAATCAAAAATCACACATTTTTCTGTCTTAAAAATTTCCAATTCATCAATTTAATCTATAAATATATTTAAATGACTCCTTTAATTTCTCTATTTCTTTTAAACTCAATCACCGTCAAAATTCATAACAGAAAAGATTCGAAACAACTGATTTTTAATTTTTTAGCAGACATTTTTCGGTTTGCCAACACAAATTCACTATCCGCATAATATTTTTAACGATACCTTACTATTTCAAATAACATATCATTAAATGCAGATGCACGTAGCGAACACTATCTTTAGTATTACACAAACATTGATGTTCACAAAGTTTGACCGGTGGTAAGTTAGCACCCTTAAGTTCAGCACTATTCAAAATCTTGAGAGTTCTGAGTAGTATTAACATAGTGCTACAGTTCTCAGCGGGGTGCAACAATAGTACCGCAGCGCGAACATTTTTTTTTTTAACAAAAATTGGGGTGCTAACTTCGCGCCGCACCCCTAACTCATAATGCAGCAGTTCTAGGGTGTTTTTTAGATTCCTACAGCATAGTGCTATAGTTCCTGAAAAAAATTAGGTCAAAATTTCAAAAAGTTTTTTTTTTTAATAGGGGGTGCCAACTTCGCGCGGCACCTCAAACTAATAGTGCAAAAGTTCTCAAGTGTTTTTTGAAAACTATAAGAATAATGCAACAGTTCCTCATATACAAAAAACAGATTTTAGAAAAAGTTTTTACAATAACATGAAAAAACAATTTTACAAGAGTAACCAGATCGAACGACTATCTTACGCTCAAGGTCTGGAAACAACATCAGTGAGAAAAACGTACTTAACTTCCTGCACTATTTGTGGATCTATGAAAATTAGTACCCTCATATTAGGAACTACTTTTTCTCATGATAAACGATAAAATTAACGAGGGTGCCAACTTAGAACTCACGAATTTGACAGTAGAAAAGACTTCACATACCGCTCGACGTTCAGCAAAGCGCATCAAGAGCGGAAAAGTTTATTTAACTGCGTGCACTGTTGAATTTTGTAATTAAAATCAAGAGCGTCTGAAAAAATAATGCTTTTTCTATCAGTTAATAGTAAAATAAAGAAGGGTGCTACTTCAGAACTCTTTATTTTGACCAGAAAAATTACTTTCCTCCGCTCGACATCTCGTAAAGTACATTAGGAGCGAAAAAGCAGACTGAAATGCGTGCACTATTGAATTTTTCAATGAAAATCCGTTGTCTCTAAATAAAAGATGATTTTTCTATGAAAAAAGAGAAAAATTAATAGGGGTGCCAAATTAGAACTTACGATTTTGAATGTAGAAACGATTCCACGTACCGCTCGACGCACAGCGAAGCTTATCGAGAGCGGTAAAGCTCATTTAACTGCGTGCACTATTGAAATTTTCGATGAAACTTAAGAGCTACTAAACAAAGAATGCTTTTTTTATCAATTAAAAATAAAATAAAAAAGGGTGCCGACTCAGAACTCATAATTACGCCAACAAAACGACTTTCTCCCGCTCCAGGCCAAGAAAAACACGTTGAGAGTGAAAGTATGTTATACTGCGTGCACTATTGAACTTTTTTATGTAAATACTTTGTTTTTGAATAGAAAATGCTTTTTTTAAGAATATAAAATACAATGAACGGGGGTGCCAACTTAGAACATACGATTTTTACGGTAAAAACGACTCCACATACCGCTCGACGCACAGCGAAGCTTATCGAGAGCGGCAAAGTTCATTTAACTGTGTGTACTATTGAAATTTTCGATAAAACTTAAGAGCTACTAAACCAAGAATGCTTTTTCTATCAGTTAAAAATAAAATAAAGAAGGGTGCTACTTCAGAACTACTTATTTTGACCAGAAAAATTACTTCCCTCCGCTCGGGATCTCGTACAGTACATTACGAGCGAAAAAGCAGACTAAAATGCGTGCACTATTGAATTTTTCAATGAAAATCCATTGTTTCTAAATAAAATAGTATATTGTAAACCAAGCGGGAAAACGGGCGTTTCCGCGCCACGTACAAAGTTGACAACGACGAGGCTACACCGAGCACGGGGCGAAGCCGAGTGCTGCGAGGTGTAGCATCGGAGTTGTCAACATTGTACGCGGCGCGGAAACGCCCGTTTTCCCCGAGGTGTCCATACTATTTTCTCCGCCGCAAGAGCGAGAGAGCGAGTTTGTCGCTTCGCTAGCGAGCATCGAAAATTCGATGTGAACACTTTGAACGCTCTTACCGACAGCAGAAAGAAGGAGAACGAGTAGTTACCCTGCTGTAGTATCAAAAACTGCCAATTGCGCGCGTAGGCGGTCGCCATTACCAACAAAACAGGAGCGAAGAACGGTACTTTCTCTCCTAGGAGGGAAAGTACTGTTGTTCTCTTCGCTGATATATGGACCGACCGAGAATCGATTATTTTCGATTCGAGCTAGTGGAGCGAAAACGAGTGATCTCGCTCTTGCGGCGGAGAAAATGATTTTTCTATGAATAAAGAGAAAAATTAACAGGGGTGCCAAATTGAGGGTCTGGAAAGCATAACCGCCTCCGACGGCATCTGATCTCGAGCGTCGGAGGCGGTTTTGCTTTCTAGGCCCTCAATTAGAACTTACGATTTTGATGGTAGAAACGACTCCACGCACTGCTCGAAACACGTTAATTTTTCTCTTTATTCATAGAAAAATCATTTTTTATTTAGAGACAATGGATTTCCATTCAAAAATTCAATAGTACACGCACTTAAGTCTGCTTTTTCGCTCCTAATGAACTTTACGAGATCTCGAGCGGAGGGAAGTAATTTTTCTGGTTAAAATAAAGAGTTCTGAAGTAGCACCCTTCTTTATTTTATTTTTAACTGATGGAAAAAGCATTCTTTGTCTAGTAGCTCTTAAATTTCATCGAAAATTTCAATAGTGCACGCAGTTAAATGAACTTTGCCGCTCTCGATAAGCTTCGGTGTGCGTCGAGCGGTACGTGGAGTCGTTTTTACCGTCAAAATCGTAAGTTCTAAGTAGTCACCCCCGATCATTGTATTTTATATTCATGAAAAAAGCATTTTCTATTCGAAAACAAAGTATTTACATTAAAAAATTCAATGGTGCACACAGTATGACATACTTTTACGCTCAGCGTGCTTTTCTTGGCCTGGAGCGGGAGAAAGTCGTTTTGTCAGCGTAATTATAAGTTCTGAATCAGCACCCTTTTTTATTTTATTTTTAACTGATAGAAAAAGCATTCTTTGTTTAGTAGCTCTTAAGTTTCATCAAAAATTTCAATAGTGCACGCAGTTAAATAAACTTTGCCGCCCTCGATAAGCTTCGCTGTGCGTCGAGCGGTATGTGGAGTCGTTTCTACCATCAAAATCGTAAGTTTTAATGTGGCACCCCAGTTAATTTTTCTCTTTATTCATAGAAAAATCATTTTTTATTTAGACACAATGGATTTTCATTGAAAAATTAAATAGTGCACGCATTTCAGTCTGCTTTTTCGCTCCTAATGTACTATACGAGATCTCGAGCGGAGGAAAGTAATTTTTCTGGTCAAAATAAATAGTTCTGAAGTAGCACCCTTCTTTATTTTATTTTTAACTGATAGAAAAAGCATTCTTGGTTTAGTAGTTCTTAAGTTTCATCGAAAATTTCAATAGTGCACGCAGTTAAATGAACTTTGTCGCTCTCGATAAGCTTCGCTATGCGTCGAGCGGTATGTGGAGTCGTTTGTACCATCAAAATCGTAAGTTCCAAGTTGGCACCCCCGTTCATTGTATTTTATATTCTTAAAAAAAGCATTTTCTATTCGAAAACAAAGTATTTACATTAAAAAATTCAATAATGCACGCAGTATAACACACTTTTACGCTTAACGTGCTTTTCTTGGCCTGGAGCGGGAGAAAGTCGTTTTGTCGGCGTAATTATGAGTTCTGAGTCAGCACCCTTTTTTATTTTATATTTAACTGATAAAAAAAGCATTCTTTGTTTAGTAGCTCTTAAGTTTCATCGAAAAATTCAATAGTGCACGCAGTTAAATGAACTTTGCCGCTCTCGATAAGCTTTCGCTGTGCGTCGAGCGGTACGCGGAGTCGTTTCTACCGTCAAAATCGTAAGTTCTAAGTTGGCACCCTTGTTAATTTTATCGTTTATCATGAGAAAAAGTAGTTCCTAATATGAGGGTACTAATTTTCATAGATCCACGAATAGTGCAGGCAGTTAAGTACGTTTTTCTCACTGATGTTTGTTTCCAGACCTTGAGCGTGAAATAGTCGTTCGATCTGGTTACTCTTGTAAAATTGTTTTTTCATATTTTTGTAAAAACTTTTGCTAAAATCTGCTTTTTGTAGATGAGGAACTATTGCACTATTCTTATGGTCTTCAAAAAGCACTTGAGAACTTTTGCACTATTAGTTTGAGGTGCAGCGCGAAGTTGGCACCCCCTATTAAAAAAAAAACTTTTTGCAAGTTTTACCTAATTTTTTTCAGAAACTATAGCACTATGCTATAGGAATCTAAAAAACACTCTAGAACTGCTGCACTATGAGTTAGGGGTGCGGCGCGAAGTTAGCATCGGGTGCGGCGCGAAGTTAGCATCCTAATTTTTGTTAAAAAAAAAAAAAAATGTTTGCGCTGCGGTACTATTGTTTCACCCCGCTGAGAACTGTAGCACTATGTTAATACTACTCAGAACTCTCAAGATTTTGAATAGTGCTGAACTTAAGGGTGCTAACTTACCACCGGTCAAAGTTTACAACGTTGAAAAATCGCACGTGAATTTTTTTCTGAGATTTACCATCAATGATTTAAAACCTCAAAATAGAAAATTCAGCGACGCCTCTAAAAATCGTCAACAAAAAAAATTCATTAAATCATCGACAATGAAATTCGTCGTTTTAAAAAAAGGTCGAACTTTTAAGATTCTTGTAATAAAAACTTTTCTTATAAAATTTTATTTTCTGTAAAAATATTTAAAAAGATTTTTTTCATAAAAATTCCAGTTCATAAGAAATGTATGAGATTTAAATATTGTCTTATAAAAAATTTGAAATTTTTATAAAAATATCACTGGTTTTTATAAAAAGTTTTTTCCTTATTAGAATTTATAATTGTTATAAGAATTTTGCCATTTCTTACAAAAATCAAAATCACTAGTTTATATACATTTTAGAAAATTCCTTGTTAGGGGCTTCGTCGAATTTTTTGTTCTTTCAAGGTTTTACATTATTTTTGATAACTCTCAAAAAAAATTTTCGTGTGATTTATCAACGTTGTAAACTTTATGAACACCAGACATTGATAACTATCAACGTTTGCACTTTCCTAAATATCAGTAATCTTTCGAAACAGAATGAAAGAAACTTTCCTGAATCGGATAAAGCTCTTGGTCAATTGACCAAAAATGAGTAGTTTACGACATAGACTTTTCCATGCCGCGCATCTGTCGTCTAATTGCAGCAGCTCAAAGCCTTATATATCGATTATCGATTCGCGCCGTGTGAAAGAAAATTCTCTATATGGACTCAGACACGTTCAACCACTTTTCCTCGACCGAACCACGCCCCCCTAACTTCCCCGTTGTTTATCACGTACCTCGTTCATTCGATCATCGATCTTTTTTCCCCACTTCTGAAATCGTTATTCCTCTTATAAAATAAACGTCCGAAAAATTGACCCTGTGTACGAAAAATGAAAATGGTTGATAAAAATGACGTAGCGAGTGATTGATGTGTAGGTCGGTACACGTGAAACTCTTATGGACGGTCATATTTTTGAGATAAAACCTTGTACATCGCGACGGAAGAGTTATTATCAAATATTACGGAGAGAAACATTTTTCGAAATAATGTTAGAATTTTTTGTTTATAATTTATTAGCTATGGTCCATTTGAAATGACCTTCAACGATTGATATAAAAGAAATAGATATTTGTACTTTATGTACTTTTGTTTGACAGAAATCAAAAACTTTCCGCACCTGTCTATAATTATACCATTATTATTACTTTTGTGCCTTTGTTATTCTATCTGTAACACATGCAAAAGGACCAGTAAAATATACGCTCTCGGATGGAATATTGATCGTTTGAATAAACCACAAAATTCATCAAGCCATGACTCCATGAAAGTGTTTGATGTTTTGATTTTGAAATGTCCGACTGGTTTTGAAATATTCCATATCCTTGTGGCTATGATTGAATTCACTGTAAGTTGAATTTATTTTATTTTTTATTTTTCAGTCTGCGTTTCATGCGAAGTCCAATCCACTTTATGCTCTGCAAACACGAACAAAGACAATAAAAATTTCAAATACTACAAACATTGGCGAAAATTTGTTCCAGTAAAATTATTCGATTCATTTTCTAAAATCGAGTTAGTGCTTGTAGCATATGAATAATTGACAATAATACATAATTAATACGTAGTGTAGTGTACTTCATACAATGTATTTTTTTCTCCGTAAAATCAGCTTTTTTATGCATTTTTGTTTTATTAGGCAAAAAAACACATTAGAGCGACAAGTAACAAAACGTAATTTGCACAAAAAAACTCTTTAGTGTTGTACGGTTAAGTGGATTTCACAAAGAATGGAGTCAGCGGTTATGAATAGCGTCTTTGCTAAGTAACGCATACATTTTTAATGAACGAGGGAAAAGCTCTTGTGAATTCAGGTTTGTTTTTCCCGTTAAGTTTTTTACCCAAGAGCAGTAACTCTTTGACCGACGAAAGCAGGAAATCGTCGATGTTACATGTATATACTCGAGCTCCCATGAAATTCCGCGAAACAACGGAAGAGCGTAAAAAACGAATAAATTAAAAATCCCTCCGAGCTACTCGCAGCAAAAAAGCAATATTTCAGACTTGCGCAGAATATCAAAAACAAACAGATTAGCCATTTTTTTGGTGCTTTTCTTGTGGATTTGTTTGTATCTAAAAGCTAATAAACGATATTTGAAAAAATTTCTCATGGACGAAAGTTTTTAATTTTTAGCATGAAGTTAATCAACAAAAAAATTTTCTTGAGAGTACAACTCAAAAGTTCCATAAATTTTTCCTGCATTTTTGTCCTCAGCGTATACCATTATGAAATAAATATACTTCATTGTTCGTCTGATTCTCCGAGTCAAAAAAATTTAAAGCTCATTTCCTTTTAATAATATTGCATCTCATTTGAAACATTTTCAGCCTCTTGAATATCTTTTGATCTTCTTGGTAATCGTATGCTCCTCATGTACTTCTCTTGAGTCTCAGAACTCTATTTTATTTAGCTTATTTTCCAGCCTCTCTAGACGCTCATCAACGTCATCAGTCCAGAAGGGCCTCATGTGCACTTTTTTTTCTGAAGTTTTGAATCTCTTTTGAGCCTCGTGAGACCCACTTTTCCGAAATAGCGCTTCATTTACTTCTCAATAGTCCCAAGGCTCAAATGTGCTCCTGAATTCCATAACCGCCTCCGATGCGTGACCTCTCGCTGCCTAGTAGGCAAGGAAGGGGATGCTCAGCGAGTTTCCGCCGGCGCTCGGTGAAATTTCAATTCGAAGCGAAATTTTCAAATCGCCAGATCTCGGTCAAAAATTGACAGACTTTAAAAATTTTTGGCGGAAAGTATTCGTGTGTTTTTAGCGCTACTGACAAGTCAGAAAAAATAGTATATTATTTGAAAATTCGTTCGCGTAAAATCCAAAAAGTGTAGGTCACTTTTAATTGAAAAACAATGTTAAAAAAAGTACAATAAATCGAAAATAAATTTTTTAACTTGTTTCTAATACATACATGAATAACACTTCAACAAAAACAGGTAAAAAACTAACTTTTTTTTACGTTCTCTATGCATATAAAAGGTGCGTTCAATGAGTTATGAAATTTTAATATTTGTATTGCAAATCATGTACATGAAACATAACGTAAATGTATTAAATCTATTAATGATATATATTTTGCAAGTAATGCCAATAAAGTCTTAC
>JAPYZL010056388.1:0-13398 GCA_030522825.1 Platygaster orseoliae | reverse complement strand
TTTATTGATAACTCCCGCTGATTTCCGAGTACTCCAAAAAGAGGATTTCGTTCCTGCGTTCCATGAGAATCAAGTGGCCACTTTTACACATGCATGGGGAAAAATATTGTATGCTACACGAGACAAAAAGGATAAATCCAACGAGTGCAATTGCGCACTCGCTTCGCTCGTGTCCAAATTTGCACTCGTTGGAATCATCCTTTTTCTCCCTTGTAGCATAAATATCTATTTTCATTTTTGTTTAAAAATCGAATTTTTTGAAAAATTTATGATTTACAATTTCGCAGTCTATTTCAAAGTAACCTTACTGTTGTAGAAAAATTTTCTTGAAAGTCTTGTTTCTGATTGAAAAATTTATGGACGTCAGTCATTTTTTTTTTTTTTTTTTTTTCATGTTCAAAATTCTACGGAATTTCTGAACTATGGATTACAAATACTTTTTATCAAGCAATGCTGAATCACTATTAACGTAATGGAAAAATGTGTATAAAATTTTTAAGCCGAAAATGTTCATACAGCACCATTTTCCTAGTAAAGTCACAATTATGGAAATTTCATAGAACTTTCATAAAAAACTATGAAACTCCTATTTAAATCCAATTAACACGTAGTTTTATGAAACGTATACAATTTAATAAAGACAAAATACTACAAATGAGAACCTAGCTACTTTTTTCATCAGTATCTAATGCTATTTGCCATTTTATCATTGTTAATTACTATTTTTTTCCTATTTTTTTTTCCTTGCAAGTAAGGTGATTTAGGTTTCATCATGTCAAATACAACGGACAAATAATACGCTTAAAAAATGATAAAGCTTGCCAAATATCAATAAAAAAAACCAGTAGGCTCCTACCCTATAAGTGATTTGAATTTTCGTACAAGTTTCATATAAATTTGATGGTTTTCTATGATTTTAGCGACTTTTTGCTAAAATTTTTATTCTTGCCTTTTATTCTCGAATATATTTACCCAATCAATCATTCCTTCGATATAATCATCAAAAAACGCGTATTTAAAGAAGAAAACTTTTATGTGTAAACGTATTTCAACAACAAAAAACCACTTTTTTACATATAGCTTAAAATTCTCATAATAATGATCTCAGCTTCAAAAGAAAAATCAAAAATTGATAAATCACGGATATAATTTCAAATTTTCAGTAATTTCGTTCAAGATAAACTCAAAATTACAATAAATCGACTCGGAATTTTTATAGTAGAATCGAAATTCAAACAAAAAAAGCATTAATAAATATCTTTTAATTTTCATCTTCCCAACTTAGGTTCGTAAAAATTACCTCTTGGTTGCAGAAAAGAAAGTTTTGAAGTATACAACAAAAATCTACAATTTTTCGGTGCCATACGTACTATTTGACGACCAAGTAATTTAAATAACTCGATTATTTTAAAGATTATCCGTGAGCGGCGAAGAATATTCAGACTTGAAACTCAAAAAGAAATAATGTGTATTTCACCCCGTACGAATATTATTCCTTTTCACATTCAAGTTAGTCCTTTACGAAAGTCATCCCGAATATCCCTTGAAAAATTCACCATCATTCTACCTCATCGCCACGAGATCCGAGCCCTTAATTCATCAGGCAACGCCGGAACGCGCGTTTCGGAAGGAAGGGGTTATAAATATGTCGCGGCTTAGTCTCGCAGTCATTTGCATCTCCAAAGCGCGACTTTGCCATAACCGCTTTCCGTCCCGAGACGCCGGGAAATTCTCACCCCTTTTCAGAGACCCAAAGAGAGCCCCTTTTCCCGCGTCGGAAATTTTATTTCCAGGCCATTCAATCTGATTATTTGCATCGACAAACCATCCCCCTCTCCCCTGCCCTCCTCGCCCCGAACCCCCGAATCGCTCGGTGATCCGACGGGGTAACAAACCGAGGCAATTAACAATCAATCACAGGCGTCTCTCGCGTCATTGAAATGACGTCAAACATTGTATTTGTGTAATCGTCCATTTATTCCTGTCTCGCGCCCGTCACCTGACAAATTGCGGCCCCCCCCCCCCCCCCCTCCCTCCCCGACACCCCCTTTGGGTGCCCGCAGACCCGTTACCGCACTCTACGCATTTTCCTGTCAATCACCGACGAGTGGCAATATTAATTAGCGAATTTCCTTTGGGCATCGTTGCCGGTAACTGCGACTGTCACGCGCGATGAAAAGTTTCGCGATTTTTCACGAGGCATCATCGGGGAATTCATTGTTTCGGGGGCGAGAAACGTTTGCTTTCGAATTTGTAGAAGATTATGATTCGCTTTCATCCCTTTCGTGAAAGAACACTTTCCCCGAATATTTCTTCGTTCTAATTAAATACACGCGTATTGTCAGCAATCAACACCGCGCGTATACACGTTTCGAGTGGGAACTATTATATTATAATACTGTTTTCGCGAGAATTCGATGGCCGCCTCGGGAGGACGGACCAAGTGACGTAATTTGTGTGCGAAAGTGTAATTGGCGGTAATTAAAGGGGCACGAGGGGAAGGAGGAGAATTGGATTAAGTCGAGGACGGGCGAGGAATATGAGCGTTTTCGAGCGGGTCCACTCTTTCGGGGCGTCTCTTTGCATTCGCCGCACTATCGCGCCGCGACAATATAACGAATTTACATACGAAATGTCTCGACCTGAATGACTGCCCGTCCATATAAGTGACCCGGGCTCGGCAAAATTTGCCCCAAGTTAATTGTCTGCCGGGCGCACCGGCAATTACCGCCCCAAGCGCGCGCGAGGCGAAGATTTTTCGTACTTTTCGAGGAGAAGGGAGTGATATAGAGAGCGGGTTGTGGGCGTAGGGGGGAAGAGTGGCAATCGAGAGCCCGCACTGAGAAAAGAAACTGGTGATTTGTACTATAAATATTGGGAAAATTACTATATTATTCTAGGAAAGTCTACGATATCATTTTTATTTTTCATGTATTATAGACATTGAGCCATAAGTGTGTTTATTTTTACCATGCAGTACAGTAAAACATCAAATATAGTAATTGCAAGTTGATATACAGTAAAAAAACTGAACTTATGGAAATTTATACTTTAGTAAACAACAGTTTTCAATGTTCAAGATATGGGAGATTACTCTACATCATCATAGTTTCTACATTTTTCATGAGTATTACTATACCCTATAATTTTTACTATAAAGAGCTACAACTACTATAATATATGCCAATGATTACTCTACCATGCAAAAGTATAAGGACATCATCAAAAAATCTATTTTTTAGGTTTTCAATTATTGCAACAAAATAGTCCATTTTCCAGTTTAATACAACATTTATTACATTCATAAAATGCTACTTAACACAATAAAAAACAATTACAAACCCAAAAAATACATTTCTTCGATGATATCTTTATGCTTTTTCACGGTAGTGTACAAGACGAATATTTTCAATGATAAAATACTATGTGTATAGTAAAATTCACTATATTTCATCTCAATCTTCCATTACTTCATTGATTAGCAAAATCTACAATATTATTTCAATTTTTCACATATTATAGTACACTTAGCAATAATTATGTATATTTTTTTACCATGCAGAATAATAAGACGTCAAACATTGTAATTACAAGTTGATGTATTGTAAAAAAAACTAAACATATTGTATTTTTTCCTTTAGTAAATAGTAGTTCTCAATATACAAGACATGCGAATTTACCTAACATGATCATTATTTCTACATTTTTGATTTAATTAATTAATTTTCTAATTCCTTATTGTTAGGTATTACTATACACTATGAGTTTCACTAGAACGTTAACCAATGACTACAATACGAAAATTTTGAATAAAGCAATACTGAGTTTAGTAAACTTTACTAAATTTCATCTCGTTCCCCCATTACTATATTTTTTAGTAAAACGTACTAGATTTGTCTCTCAATTTACGAGAATCTATAAGATATGTGATATCTTCGTAGATGTAATTTACCCAGACATTTTTCAAATTTCTGAAAATTTATTGAAATTAGAATTCTATAGCGTCGAGTTCTAGAAATCTATACATCGATCTACAAATAAATTAGAAAACTATAACAGTACAAGAAATTCAACATTTTTATTCGATAACGCTCCATTTTGATTCATCATGATTTTCGTTATTTCTAGATCCTTTAGAGCTCCCAAAAAAAGAAAAAAATCACTTTTTGTTTCTTGTTTTCCAACTTTTGGGCTTTTATTAGGCCCTCATTAGAAAAAAAATTTTTTTCATATTTTTTTGGCTCCAAAGGATCGAGAAATCCCACTGAGAAAAAACGTAGTGATTTGTACTATAAATATTTTATGCTTACAGTATAGGTATAATAAAATAAATTTATAAATCTCTGTAATAAATTTCTATAAATTTTCAATTCCATTTGATGAAATCGCAAGTTATTGAAACTTTCATACAAGGTTCACTTAAGTTTCATACTATTATATTGTGAAATCGACTTTGCTAGGGTTTCAACCAGGAAATTCGTATCATTTTAAACCTAAAATATACAGGTTAGAAAAAGTTTTTTTAAATAAAACCATAAAAATATCAGGAAAAATTGAAACTTTCTGCAATTTTGCGATTTTTATTGGAATTTCATCATTTTTAATTTGGTTACCTTCCGATCGTTCTAAAACGTTATGACTTTGCGAATTATTGGTGATTTACGTAACTTTTCGTGAGTTTTGATTTTCTGATTTTTAGATTATCGTATGATTTCCTGACATTTTGGTTTTATTGCGATTTTGTGCATTATATAGACGAGCCAGCGAAAGATGCAGTTCCATATACGACCCGAGGCCGAGGGAAGATTTCTGGGCGCGGAGAAGGTATAGGAGGAAGAAAGTCAGAAATGCCAAAGGGTGTTACTGTAGGGGGTCAGAGGGGGGGAGGGTAGGGTGAGAGGAATAATAAGCACCTGCCTGAAACGTATACTTGATTCATTTCACTGTAAGTACAGAGCACAGAGCAACGCCTTCGGCTTTACGACGTCGAGTTTTTCAAGAGGAGCCAGAAATATTTACCACGTTAGGAGCATGTAAAAAATCAACAGATTTTTAACTCTAATTATGTACCTCGAATCCACGATTCGCTGAATTCAAGCAAAAAGCACGAATTTTTAAGCGCATTTTTTTCTATGTGAAAATAATCATCCTGATTCGCAATCATTTCAAGTTCGTTGTAGACGCAATTTATTGATGGAACCAAATGAATATAGATTTTTTTATTTAAATCAGAAATTGTCCAAGTATAGGAAATCGATAAAGATACTGTATTTCGAAAACTTGTTCAAATCACTGAAAATCAATGTAGTTTTCAAGATTATATAGATTTCCAAATGATATAAAGTTTAAAGAATGCTGAAAAATACGAAAAAGACGAAAATTTGTAAAAATTTTTTACTTCTATAGACATAAGTACTCTTCAAATTTTTCAAATACTAAACATCTAGCAAATTTTGAATCCTAGAGCATGTAATTCTAGGCACACATCTTAAAATTCATAAAAATATCAGAAAATCCATTTATTTATGTAATTACTGTAAAAATACAAAATACATTTCAGAAAATAGAAATCTATGAAGATACTAGTTTTTGGAAAAATCTTGATAAGTTTTGATTCTAAGGGATCATATTTTAGAAATTTATATAGAAATGACAGAAATTCATAGATGTTCACGAGGAAACTAGAAATCCCTGCAGAGTTTTATGGATCATGAAAAGTACGAAAAAAAGGAAAAATCCATTATATACGTACCTTAAATCTATGTCAACAAATTTTTCTGAAGAAACTAGAGAAATCCACAAAAATGCCAAAACATCTTTCTAATAGTGAAAATATTTAAAAAATACGAAAAAAAACGGCAAATGCTGGAAAACGATGAATAATGATATATTTTCCGAAGTAAGTACTGCTTTCTAAAAAATTCGATAAGTAAATAAAAATTCCTTAAAAAGTTGACTATGGAGCACTTGATTATCAAAACATGCATTATAAATTTTAGTAATATATGTATTTATATAAAAAAACAATAATATTCTACGAAATTTTATGAATGGTTAGAATTACAAAAGAAACTAAAATTACTAACATATTTCATGAAATATCCTCAGTGTGAAAAAATAAAAATTCAAGTTTGGTAAATTTAAGAATCATATGAATTTCGAGTCTTCCATATGAATTCATAAAAATTAAAAAAGAGAAAAAATATAGAAAATTTAAAAACTAATAAAATTTAGAAAATTTGGGAATTCGGAAAATCAGAAGTAATTTGTGTTATTCCATCATAACTTTATGAATTTTTCTCAGTCTCGTAACTCTGTGAATTATTATGATTTTGAAAATTCCAACAAGACTGACATTCTGAAAATTCCATCAATTTTGTGGAACTCAAATATTCAAGCATTTTCCAAGATTCTATAAATGTGGTTGATGAGGATTAATCGAAAAGTCAGACATTTAAAAATTTCGATCGAAGAATGTAAGAATTTCAGTATTGTAAAAATTTACGTATTTCTATGAATATCATTATTATTCTTCAATAATTTCTAAAATTCAGAAATTTCGTGACATTAAGAATACTTTTCAAACGATAAGACTTGCAAAAAATTCATAAATTATTAATAGCTCGAAAATGCTTGGAGTTGGAAAATAAGAGTTCTGAAAATTCGAGACAAAAAATGGTCGACAAAATTTATTTATAAATATACATACAAATCGAAAAATTACGAATATAAAAAACTTTCGACAATTTCACTTATTCCGAACATTCCGTAAAATTGTAAAATATATTTAACATTTTGGATATTGCAAGAATTTCAATATCGTAGAAATTTATTCATTTTTACCATATGAATATCATGCATATTTTTCAATGGTTACTAAAATTTAGAAATTTCGTGACATTGAGAATATTTTTCAAACGACTCGACTATTGCGAGATTCATAAATTATTAATAGTTCGAAAGTGCTTGGAGTTGGAAAATTTAAAGATGTATGGAAACTTTAAGCGTCCTGGAAATTTGAAATAAATTATAAATCGACAAAATTTTTTGACAAGTAAATTCAAATTAATAAATTTTGAAAATAAATTTGTATCCACAATTTCAGCAATTGTACTTTGAAAATATCAGTTATTCCGAGCATGTCGTTAAAATTCAAAAAATGTTGACAATTTTGGAGATATTCACTGTTTTTTTATATGGGCCTCAAAACGAAAATTCCAGATCCTGCAAAATTCGTTAATCTAAGTTCAACTATCGCGGGAAGCGCGAAAGAATTTTTAATAGTATATTATAAAATTCAAATTAACAATTAGCATTCTCAGTTAGATAAATCACTTATTATACTACAACTTGTTAATATGTTGCAATGTTATCGTAAAACTAATTTATTATGTTGCTACACATACCAACAAAATAAGCAGCAAATCCTCACATAAGTAATTTTAACTTTAGTCACCTCTGCTGAATTTCAATTTCTCGCAGCTAAAACAAATTTCAAAAGTTTCCTGTTCGGTATATCCAGCACTGTGTACTTGAAGAGAAATAATAGCATTGCACCAGCAATATGCGCAATCCCATAAAATAAAAAACGTTTGAGTGATTTTCTAATTAGAATATATGATGGAATGGCAATTACTTTCCACGTTTCACCGATGATTAGTGGATTACTCGCCAGAAAACGTTGTTTCAATGTTCCATGCGATTGATTCAAACTCAACAGTGCGCGGAACCATTAGATCTACACTAACCCAATTTCAGCGAGAGAGCGTATACGCAGACTTGTTCGTTAATTGAATGGATAATAAGCGATGATCAAACAATCGAGGTCGTGAGAACACGCTGAACCATATTTATTCGAGCCCCTAATATCCTGCGGAACTAATCCATCATTTTCATGCAGCAATTACGCTGCCAAGTGCGTTTGATGATTTCTTGCAGTATTTATTCAACAGCGAACTCAAGTAGATATAATAATTAGGTGATTTATCTCTTTAAGTATTGTAACGTTATTCACTTTCTCGAAGTAACGTGATGTGATAACGCTGAGGTGAGCAATGGAATAACTGTTGATAACTTACCGAGCGCACACCCCCCCCCCTTCTACGTCCTTCCAATAGCATTGATTTGTTTGTCAACGCATGTGTGCATACAAGTTGAACGTCTAAGTTGAAAATCCTTCGACACTGCGGTATAAAGGGACGTTCGTTTATGAGAGAGACGAGAGCTCGTACTTGGCGGAATCGTAGATCGGCTCTATGTAAATGGACACACGCTAGATAACCGCAGATCAAATACGCGGTGACGACTGACGGAATAACTAATTTATTAATTCTTCGCTTCGGTTGGCTTCGATCCCTGAGACTATTTGCAAACCTGTGGTAACGAGCCTTTTGCGACCTATGATATTTGTTCAGGTGAGGGACGCCCAGGCCCTGAATAACGAATTAGAACGCTATGTGCGCTGAGGAAAAGAACGTCACGGTTTTATTTACATTCAGCACTTTTCCTTCTGAAATTATACTACCGTGCGAAAGTTTAAGGACATGATCGAAAAAATATATTTTTTGGGTTGGTCATTGTTTTTTCTTGGGTTCAACGGGATTTTATGATTAAATCTCGTAGATGAAATGGAAAATTGACTATTTTGTTGTGATTTGTGTTGGTTATAAAAAGATGTTGTAAATAAATATTTAAAATTGCTGAATAATAAATGTGCCTATTTATTGACATTTAGTATGACAATGAATAATTTATTATATAATTTATTAATTTTACAGCGCAGAAGTGATGCTACTAAAAAAAAGAATTTTCATTTCCTTCGTGATTTATTCATTTTCACTAATAATAATTAGCTGGTTTAATTCAAATATACGTAAATCATGACGAAAAAAATGTATTTTATAGTTTATTTACAAGATTTAATCGTGAAATTCTGTTGAACACAATAAAGAACAATCACAATCTCAAAAAATAGATTTTTTCGATCATGTCCTTATACTTTTGCACGGTATTGTAAATAATCAAGGAAAAGAAAGATTAAAAAAATAAAAATAATCAAAAATGTACATACTGAAATGTAGAGGACGTAACAAATAGTTGTTTTGTAAGTTCTCAAATATAAAGAGATTTTATGATTCTTGATTTCAGTAACTCAAAAGTATAATTTTTGGTAAATTATCCTCTAACGATAAACAAACTTACCAACAATATTATTCATCAAATGTCAGAGTCACGAAACAACCCGAAAAATAGTTAACTTTCACTCGCCAACATTTCAAAAAGTATAAACGACAAGATTTAGTAAATTATAATAAATAAACAAGTTCTGAATGCGTATTCAAACTTCACTTGAATGCTTATAAATTTCCATACTCGGCGGATTGCAGAAAAAGTATCACGTACATGTAAAGAGTTTTATTCATATCGTCAGAGTGTTCAAATGAGACATGTTTCGCCTGAATAGGGTTAATTTGAGGTAGTTAGCATGTCTTCAGAAATACAATAGTCAAAGATTGCCGGGCCCGCAATCACAATTTCGGTTCGTTAGGATGTGGCTGCTCACAAATCGAGCAACTAAAAATGTTTCCGATCGTGTATTTCGCAGTTTCATCGATTTCCAACCCTTCTTTGATGCTTGACTTGGTAAATTTCATTCAATACTGAAAAATTTTGTCATTTCCTTCGTACGTTAAGTAAACAAAAAGTCATTTTGTCAGTGTTTCACAAGTGCAATTTATAACTGAAAGAATAACATTCCTGACACGAAAACTGGATAACTTTTTTTTTAGCTTAAATTAACTTATTAAGTAATTATTATAGTTAAAAACAATATATTTACAATATAATAATATGTGTGAATTCGTGACATGAACATATGCAAAATAAGCATGCTATATGCAGACGTATATAAATAATCGTTCGTTTAATTATTTACACATTGGAGAAGATGGAAAATGAATATTTTGCGCCGACTTGAAGGTCCCTTCCGAAATATATAAATATAATGGAAGAAGGATGAAACGCTAATGAGGTTATTAACAAAGTACCTCCCTTTCGTGAATTCGCAAACGCGAAACCTCGTTTGAAAAGCCCCGACAAGGCTTTTAATTTTTTAACCCCGAACTCGGTAAACGCGCCCAAAGTCGTTTAGCACAATACAGATGACGAGGCTCGTGCGCTGGAGCAGTGATTAAAGCTCAAACAATGCCTAATTACATAATTAAGACGCATTACCACCGGTAATTCATTACGCTTAATGTCTTCTCCGCTGCTGCCGTTTCATCGGGGATGACAGTCGCGACATTTCCACTAAGTACCGTTATTATGAAATATCGCCGACTCAAAGCAGCCGCAGCACCATATAGAAAACGGATTTCGCGTTGATGTTCAAGGAAAGGGTCAGAGACGGATTTGGGAATTTGGCGACAAAAGGCAGTTTTTTGGAAATTCACGGCTCTCAGACACATGCACTATAAAAAATCAATCTCATTTTAAGATGCAACAACATTAAGGGACGACTCGAAATTCAAATATTTCAGTCCATTTTCAAATTTATTTTCAAACAGGCAAGTCTTAAATCAAAAATGATTTTCTCAAATTACGTTGAATCTTTTTAATTTAAGACTTGCCTTGATGAAATTATATTTGTGAGCATATACTAAATTTAAGATAATATTTGAATTTCAAGACGTGCCTTGATTTTGTTGCATCCTAAAATAAGATTCAATTTTTACAATTGGTTATAAACACATTTGTTACTTCCTCTGCTGACAATTTCTTGAAGCATGGTCCAATTTTTGAAAATTTTGATTTCCAAGTTGGAACATTTCTTCAATTGTTAAAAAACGTGCTGGGATATTGTCACAATAACTCGGAGCCTGAGATCGAGCCAATATGAAGTCAATTGGAAAGTGCATTGTTGCGAGTGGCAAGGTTTAAAGTGACTGGACTTTGAGCGAAATTGCGAGTTCCTGCTAGTCAAAGTCCTTAACCGAGTTTGTTCGGTTTTCAGGCTTTAGTGGTTCTGTGTTCCATCTTCGCAGCATATTTGCGGAAGTTGGGACACGATGTGTCACGGCCTCGGGGCATTATTAACCATCTTGTTAACCTAGAGTCGCCATCGCGAAAGAGCATTATTAAGGAAACTTTGTTGTTTCCTCCATCGATCGACTTTACCTCGAAAAAACCATTGTCTCGATCCAGAAACCTTCTGAAAGTCCACAAATTGCCTATAGTATAAAAAATTAGGATGTTATATTATGAAAAATGTACAAAACATTTGAGAAAGACTTTTGAAAGCTTTCTGAAAGGTTACGTGCCGATTAAAATGTGTGAGTTAGGAATTCTATGAACAAGAATAATAATTATTTATTTCCAACATCTCTTTACTGTCTGTGAGTTCTACAACCAAGTTTATGATTTCTTATTATAGTATAATTTTTCAGAAGTTCATAAAAGAGGATAGAAAATAAAAAATAATAACTTTTCTGTAACATGATCAGTCACTCGCTCAAGTACATTATTTTTCAATTCGAGTCACTTTTTGTGCTATTCTTTCGATATACTTTAATGGCAGGTTTTTGTATACAAAAAAAGTGATTGACATGACAATGTTTTTGATTTGCGTTAACTATCATATTTTTAATCCAGTTTGAAAAAAAAGTTCCTTAGTTGAATAAATTTATAATAACTTTTAATAAATCTCCTCAATACTCATAAACAAAAAACAACGATTGCACAAAATATGAGATACATTTTCTCAACGTTCTCGTTTTTCTCTTTAACGATTTGTAGAAGCTTAACTAATTTTATGGTATCATAAAAAAAACTCGGAAAATAATCTCTTTAAATGTTCCATATGCACACGTTCATTCATACTGCTTATCGCAAGATATAAATATTTAACAGCATTTTCAACATACTTACAATGTAACTGTATAATACAAAATTTACATCGATATATATTCTCTGACTGTATTATCAAGCGATCGCGTAAATTTGATATGGAAGTTTTCAGTATTGCATCCGAGCTTGATATGAACACATTATTATACATCAAGTTAAAAATCGAGTCAACGAATTCTGAATTGTGAAAAAAACAATTATTCAAGCATAGGAATGTTAACAATGTAAATGTTGACAGTCGAAATCACATGTTGCGCGTTGTTTTCTTAATGGCATCTGCAGTTTGGCTGGTTGAACTTTTGATTGTGCGAATTTCTATGTTTGGCTGTTGTCTCGGTACTAATCTACAAAATTGGTGACATTGTTGCAGATATCGTGCTATTTATTTGAATCTCAGATTTGTATAAACAAGTAACGCTTTTTTCATATAAATATATAAAAACGTTGATAATTTATTAACAAAATTATCAAATAATTTTTACGTTTTTTTTTGTTTCAAACAGAGAAAATCAAAAAGCGACTCGAAAAATACCATTATTAAGAAAAGAAAAGTATTGAGTTGGTGAAGGAATACGTCAAAGTTATTGAAAAATTAATATTATATGAATATCAATGTAATTGATAACTCATTTGTTTTATTAGTGAATTACACGCAAGCAAAAGGAATTTCATAAAATTACGAGATTCGGAAAGAAATTCAAGTAGATAAATATATAAATTTCGTTGGTTTCACCGATTTCTCTTTCATTTCATTATTAAATAGAGAAATCAGTTTTAAATACAACTATTTTTATTTTTTTGCGGGGAATCAATTTTTTTCAAGAATTTGTGATTTTTAATTTCGCTGTCAAGTTTGGAGTATATCCACTTTTGTAGAAAAATTTATTTAAAATTCTTATTTCTAATTGGAAAATTCATGAACGTCGGTCTTTTTTTTTTAAATGTTGAAAATTCTAAGCGAATTCTTAATTATTATGGATTGTAATTTAGAAGTGAATCAGACAGAAGCAAAAGGATTTTACGAAATTACGAATTTAAAAAAAAAATTGATTATACGTATAAATTCCGTTGATTTTCACGATTTCTCTTTAACATCGTGAATAATTCGAGAAACTAGTTTTAAAATACGAGTATTTTTCATTTTTGGCTAAAAATCGATTTTTTTCAAGAATTCATGATTTTCGATCTCGCTGTCAAGTTTAGAGTAACTTCACTTTTGTAGAAAAATTTTGTTTAAATTTTTATTTTTAATTGAAAATTCATCAACGTCCAGTCTTTTTTTTATTAATAATTCTACGAGATTTCTGAATTATTATGAATTGTGAATATTTTATGGAAGCATTGTTTCATCATTATTAGCGTAGAGAAAAATGTGTACAAAATTTTGAAGCCGAAAATTGACGGGCTTAAAGCAAAAGTGAGACGCTTAAAGCTACTGAGCAAAATACAGATGGAAAATTCCCAGCGCAAGAACGAGCTGCAGAGAGTTGAGTT
>JAPYZL010056386.1:0-21056 GCA_030522825.1 Platygaster orseoliae | reverse complement strand
TTTTGTCTCAAAAAAATACACGTTCCATGAAATAAAATTTGTTAACTTTTAACAATTCATGTCTTGGAACAGTCCGTTCAAATTCTGATTTGTTAACAATTAACAAATTTTATTTCATGGGACGTGTATGTTTTTGAGACAAAACAATATTTGTTTGCTCATATCCAAATAAATATTTATTAACTGTCAATAAATCGTTCTCTCAGTGTAGAAAAAAATATTTTATCAAAATACATCGATCAGAAAAATCAAACTTTAGGAAAATAGAATTTTAGAAAAACTGTACCCCAATCCATGGAACTCAGATGTTATAAATTATATATTTTTTATGGATTCAATAATCTAGAATTCACATTTCGATATATTTTCTGCATTTTTAAAGTTTCTAGGAAAAATAAAATCTACATCGATTTTCGGTGTTTATAGATTTCTTGTTTATTGGTATTTTTCTAGTATTTATAACATTTTAGCGTGTTGTAGTATTTTTTATAAATTTTCAATATGTCTATAAATTTCTATAAATATACATTTTACAAAATTGTATGCTCTTGAATTCAAATTTCGATAGATACAAGGTATGTATAGATTTTTCAGAAAACGATTCTTTCGAAGATTTTCATGATTCCAAAAATTTATAGTATTTTTTTGTATATGTGTAGATTTCTATATTTGTATAGATTATCATTTTTCTTTACTATTCACGGATTTACCATATTATACAAAATAAAAAAAATATAGATTACAATTTTCATGATTTTTTGATCCTTTGAAGCCAAATAATTTAAAAACTCATTTTTTGTTTCTTGTTCCAAACTTTCAGCCTTTTATTTGGCCCTAATCAAGGAAACTCAACAAACTGTTATTATCAAAAGTTCAATAATAAAATAAACCGACCTAATTTTATATAGGAAAAATAGGAATAGAAATCATGAAAATTATTAAGAATAAATATGCAGCGTTATTTGAAAAATAAATTTATTTATTTATTTATTTATTTATTTATTTATTTCATTTGTGCAAAATATTTGATATTCATGGAAGACACACTTTCCTTGGAATCGTGAGTTGTTTGCCTAGGGAAATCTAGTTGTTTGCCTGGACCCGCTGTGTCGCTACATGTCTGTTGTTTGCGTTGCTTGTTGCAGAACAACTCGGCAATGCGACCATCTCCGCCTACACACCCCTCATCACAGCCATCCCCCCAGCACCCCCAGCCACCCCCGCCCCCACACTCGCAGATGATCTCCACCCAGGTAAGCATCATCTATCCACGGCCATTCGAATCATTCACGTCATTCATATCATCATCATTTGTGACAACACCGCATGAACGACTCTCAAAGTCACGTCTGACCAAAGCATTACTCCCAAATTTTCCTATCACGTAGCTTTTTTCTTTCTTTTTTGAGTGTTTTTTTTAATGCCGAATTTGTTGTTATTAACAAGGGTTAATATTTTTTTTTAATTGATGGTGGGAAAAGATACGCTATGACTCTGTTGGAGATGACTCCATTATGGGCCCATCATTGGCCACTTAACTGTTTTTTTTTGCGTGTGAGATTAATTAGAAAAATTCATCAATAAATATGAATTTTCAAGTAACTTGAGGTTCTGTTGCTTTGAAACTTTACTCAGAATAATTGCTGATTTTTTGCACGCATTGAAATTATATCCTGCAAATAATTCCTTCCTCGTATCTACTTTTTAACATTTATTACATGAAATATATGTGATTGGCGAAAGTAAGTTTCTAATAATTTAATACTCAACTTGAAAAAGATTTCAAGATTGTTATGGTTATTCTAATGCAAATTTGGTTTCTGAATTTAGTAACAAATTTATTAATTTGAGAAAATATCGGTTACCTTGGTGAATATAGGGAGACAGGTGTAAATAATTCTGAATTTTCATAATTTTTCAGTTTATGGGACCAAGGTATCCCGCGGGACCAAGACCAGGAGTTCGCATGCCACAAATGGGAAATGACTTTAATGGGGTTGGTTTGAAGTTCCTATAATTAGAAATTACTTTTTTTTTTAAATATCCTTAAGAATACGTGATAGTTTTTAACAATAATAATACATAGTTATTTTATTAATCATAAATGTATTATTAATAATATATTATAATATTTATTATATTACATTTTATTATTAATTCTGGAATTAAAAATTTCGGTTTTGTGTGTATCAAAACGTTTCGAAAATTCTCAACGTTTTCAGGGACTATATCAACTATGTAAAAAAAAATTTTTATGAACTTTATCGTATTTTTTTTCGATAAATCTCATATTTCTTCCTGAATTCGTTGACTGTTTTGCTAAGGTTCAATTTCCCATGAAAGTTGAGTGAAAAACCTTTTTTTTTTCATGATTCAATAAAATAAAATTGTTGATCGTGATGATAACTTGTATTTTTAACAGCCTCCAGGACAACCCATGATGCCAAATAGCATGGACCCCACAAGACAAGGTAAAAAAATCCAATATCGCGATCGCTTATATTTTGGCGTTGAGAAGTATTGCGGCAGGAGAATGGCATAAAAATGCATGCGTATCATTGAAAAGCGCGCAGCAATGAAAAAAAAATTTGTTTTTAGCAAAGAAAATTGATGTGATTTTGAAAAATATATGTTTGTTTTTAATCGATGGATTCATCTTGATTGATTTAATGAAATTTTTGAGATTTTTAATATTAAAAATTAATAAAAAATGTTGTTTTATTTTATGTATTTCATTAATTTGATTTGAAATATTGAGAGAATCGAAGTATATTGAAATTTAATGCAGTTAAATTTGAACATAGATACAAAAAACTGATTTATTTGAATGTTAAAATTCTTGTTAGTTACTTGAAAGAGATGGTTTTTTTTCGCCCAGATAAGGAAAGTTTTTCAAAATAACGTCTATTTTCTTTGCTTGGACCAAATATTTTTGCAGTTCGATTAGATTGCTGTGCCGAGGAGTGGATTAGATCTTTTTTTTTTCTCCAAACTTACAAGCTGATGACGAGGGTTTTTTCAGTAAACGCGGTCGGCATTTTCAAACTTGACTTTTTCATACTTTGCAGTCTTTTTTTCAAATTTATTGCAGTTAATTTATAATTTTTTTGCTGGAATTGAAAGAGTTTATAGTGAACTGAAAAAAATTGTTTTTTGGATTTTGGAGATTTGCTTTTGATGATTTTAGTAATGTCTGGGTAAAATTTTTGAATATTCCACTTTTCTACGAACGAGTTGACCAAAAATGTTTTTCCTTTGTATGAATTGAAAATTCCAATATTTTTGTAGCTGAAAAACATTTTTCCGAGTGAAATTTGTTTTCGTAGAGTAATAAAGAAATAAAGAAGAAAAGTTTGTGCAACTGCAAAGTAATGAAGCTTTGCCTTCATTGATCTGATCTTACTTAACTGCAATACTAATGTGTGCTCTTGTGTTCCTCAGGCGAAGCTGGAGAGTTTGTAGGGTGGCAAGGTAGGAAGCAAGCCAACAACTCTGAATCACACTGACATGACTTAGAGCAGGCCTAGTGCCTTCATTTCTCTCCTCTGCGCCTTTTAATTTTTTTTGCCCTTTTTTTTATACAACTGAAAGTTCTTACAGGGTTTTTATCATTTCAAATGGTTTGAGAAAAACTAGAAATTTTTTTTAAATTTAATATTCTGAAAATTTCATACTCAAAGTTAATATGTAAATAAATAATAAGCTCATTATTGAAAAACTCCTCTAATTCTTTAAAAAAGTTCTTTCCTCCTAAATTATTTTCCAAATTTCCTAATTAAATCCTAAATTTAATACTCAAAAAGTTCGTTAAATTCACTATTCTTCATTCAGACAATTACAACTATTAAATATCAATGATAAATGATATTAAAAATTTTAAAAACTGCATGCGATTCAGTTTTCTTTTTTTAATTCCAACAAAAATTTTTTTAAAGGACAGTAATTACCCTGTAATGGCACTAGTTGCATAATATGCTGCAAAGGACGTGTAATGGTTGATTTTGGGAATATAAGTTTCGAGACTTGAGCAAAATAAACCATTACACCACTAGTGGCGTAATACTGTTTTTGGTTTGTGTCACACCCTCACAAAAATCTAGCATTTGGATTTTATTCGGAATTTTTTTCTATTACCGAATTTTGGAATTAAGAAAAGCTTCCGCTTGAAATTCATCAATTGCTGAGAGAGAGTTTTTGTTGATAGTGAAAAGGAAACTTTTCAACACGTCAACAACAACATTCTACTCAATGTTGGAAAATACGCACAAGCTTTATTACAACTTAAATATACATAATAAGATTCATCCACAACTGACGAAAAAATATATAAATCAGATGTTCAAATAATGAAACACGAATTTTTGTCACCTGAAGAAAAATAGTGCTTGCACACAAAAATCCAGCTTCACATTTTTGCACACTCGGCTTATTTTTCCTTGTTCTCCAGCATGTCACCGAGCTTTTTGATTTTGCACGTGATAATGGCAAGGAAAATATCTTGTAAAACATGAGAAATGCTCGTATTGGTAATTTTTAAGTTTTAAAAGCAACGGTATGTAAACGCCACTTTGCCATTGTCATAGTTTTAGTCATTAGGATAGTAGCTTGATGTTAGAAAAGCCAAACACAGAATTTTCGTTGAAGATTGGATCTCATGTTGAAGATGTTTTTTTATTGTGCCCAGGACCACCAGGAATGAACCCGATGAACCCCAGGATGAACCCACCGCGAGGGCCTGGTATGGGACCCATGGGCCCAGGCAGTTACGCTTCTGCGGGTTTGAGGGGACCGCCGCCGAACAGTCTGGGGCCCAACGGGCCCGGAGGACCCGGGGGGATGCCACCGATGAGCATGGCGGGCCCCGTTGGCAGACCCCAATGGCAACCAAACACTTCAACGGTGAGTTTATTATTTATTCGTGGATTGCAGTTGTCTGAAAATTATTACATTATTTTATTAAATTATTATTATATTATTACATTATTCGTTTGTACTGCGTTTAAAGTATAACGAAGATGGTTTTACTCGTGTTGAAATTGGATTTTTAAAGTAATGGCGTTCTCAATAATTTTCCATTCACATTCCAGATTCCATGTAGTTTATATTAAAATATTGTTGCAGCCAATGAACTATTCGTCATCGTCGCCGGGTAATTACGGTGGGCCCCCTGGTTCGGCAGGCCCACCAGGCCCCGGAACACCAATAATGCCCAGCCCTCAAGACAGTAGCAATAGCGGTGGCGAGAACATGTACACCATGATGAAACCAGTACCAGGTGGAAATATGCCCGGGGTACGTATTTTCAATATTTATTTTTTTTTAGATTTTTAATGAAAAAAAAAACGTTAAACTGTCATTTCTCGGTTTACAACATGTCTAATCATGGTTTTCGAGTCTGAAAAATTTTTGTTGGAGATGGTAAATTAAGGGGGATTTGTTGTGCAGGATTTTCCGATGAGCGGTGGTCCGGAGGGCGGGCCAATGGGCCCTATGGGCCCGAATACGATGGGTCCGGTGCTTAACGGAGACGGGCTCGACGGGATGAAGAACAGCCCGGCGAACGGAGGACCGGGTACGCCCCGGGAAGACAGCGGCAGCGGAATGGGCGATTACAACCTCGGCGGCTTCGGCGGGCCCGGCGAGAACGTGAGTATTTCAAGCTTTTTCGACAATCCACTGTAGCGATATTCCCAACGAAACCCAACGACAACACCATCACACGCAGCTCACTTTCTTTCTTTCTTTTTTTTTTTTCTTTTTCTTTATCACTTTCTCACTGTGTGTACCGCAGCACTATCATTCCAAGTCGTTGTCTTGATTTGTTTCGTGTACCACTTTAGAAACACTTTTACCCAAGTTTGGAATTTTTTATTGGTAGGTTTTTTGGAGGGTGGAAAGAAATTCAGGGGAAAAAAAATAAATAAACCGTTTTTGGGGCGCAGAACTTTGATAGATTTCCTAAATATTCTTAATCTTGTTTCACGACGTTTTATTCAGTAAATGGAGTTTTTTCTAAATGATGCATAGTAATGTTTGGAATTTTGGAAAATTTGTGGCCTTTCTTTTCTAGGTTCGGAATAACTTTATGATAGGACAATGGGATTTTCGAAAAAATGAAACCACTTTTAGGCCACCTTTGGATTTTTTCCAAGATTCCTGATGATTGGTTGGGGAGATGAATAAAGGAGCTTGGGACAAAATTCAACTTTTTTAAGACCAATTTTGGTTTTTTAGTGTGACTGTGGGATTTCGTGAAAATCAATGCATATTTCGAAATTTGTTGGTGGTTTTATGGGCATTTGCATAAAATAAAAACCACTTTTGCAAGATTTTGGCATTTTTCTTGACCCAAGATTTTTCTTAATTTTTCGGGACTCGTCATTATTAATTGGTAAAAAGAAAGAATTTTAAAATGAATAGAACTATTTTTTTAAATTGTTGCAAAATCTTTTTTTGGAAAATTATAAAAGTGGATGGAAAATTCAAAAAAAAGTGTCACAATTGGTACACGAAACTCAAATCGAGACATAGGCTTTCCTCGTTTCGCGAAAAATCGACACGTCATTATTTCTTGTGTTTTTGTAATCGCATTAGACACTGCATGTTTTGTAATTTCGACGTTCTTTTATTTTGGTACAATCCAAAATTTTTATACGAGTATTTGACTGTATACAAAATATATGGTTTTCCATACGATCGAACGATTTAGCATCGAGAAATCAATACATAAATAAGTAAGTAAAATAATTATAAATGCCTAGAGCGTCGTTTGTGATAAATAATGTAACAACAATTGAAATCACTTGAACGACGGTCCACATAAAAAATAGCAATTAGTTATTATCGCGTGGTCGATTAGATAATTATACAATTATCGAATCGCCTAATTAATACTCACAACGTAGCTGTAATTGCATAATCATTTTTTTTTATAAGATCGTAATCGCATTTTTATTTGTATTTATTTGAATAATTAAGCTCTAATCAAGGTGCCTGCTGATAAAACTTAGATTGTCCGTTACTGTGATTTGGCCATATTACTTTACTCGATATTTACGATAATGGGTTTTTTTTATGCACTACGAAATCCGAGTGGGATTTTTGTTTTTGTTTCGAGCTGAGTTCGTATAAAAAAACAGTTGTTAAAGAATTATGAGGATTTAGTGAACAATTTTTTTCGATGATTATTGTTTTTTGGCTTCAAAACGAAAAAATTAATTCGACCGTGTTTCAGTAATCCCTCCACTATTTGCTCATAAATATAATCCATTACATAACGCATGTAGAAAATGAGCAGTCGTTTGTATCGCGATTTAGTTGTACATCACGAAAAAATTTTTGCTCAATTTTCAACTCTTGTGATGTTGTTGATTTCTGAAAAGTAGGGGCGGGTATACCGAAAATTGTACGTGAAATTGAGGGGTGATTTTTTTATAGATTATTCGAGTGGAAGATGGTTGATCGGAAAATTTTTTGAATTTTGAGATTTCAGATCGGTTTTTGGGAAATTTGAATAGTGAAAATTGGAGCCAAGAATTTTTCAATTGATGGGTTTCGTTATCGATTTTTTTTAGTGAGAAATTAATAGTTGTAGGAAAATGAATAGGATTTTTATGTAATTGTTAATATGAAAGTCAAAGTTGGGTTTGAATGTTTTAAAACAAATTATTTTATTCTGTACGTTTATGAATTAAATCACTGGGAAATCAGTAAAAATGAGAAAGTCGATGTTTTTGCTGAATATTACAAAATAAAATATTTAAATACTTTTTATTAGAAATCATGACTTTATATGATAAAAACATCATTAACGATGGAATTTTTATGCTACAGAATCGGAACAAAAAAAATTGAGGAAAGTGTTGAAAATCAATGAGTTTCATTATTTTTAAATCAATTTTTTTTAATGAGAAACGAATAATTCTAGAAAAATGGAATTTTTTATGAAATTTCCACGTAATTTTAGACACAAAAGTCAACGTCTATTTAGAATTTTTTTTTTTAATATTACGATACAACTTAAATGAAAAACTATGTTGTTTAGTAATTTCTGAACAAAACCATTGGCAAATCAGTGAAAATGAGGAAATCATGAATTTCATTATCAATTTTTTTGGGGGGGGGGGGAATCACATGATTCCGAGAAAACTTGGTGAAATTTTTCATAAAAATTTTACGCAATTTATGACACAAAAGTCGATGTTTTTGCTGAACATTAAAAAATGAAATATTTAAATACTTTTTATGGGAAATCATGAATGATGGAATTTTTTTGCTATAGAATCGGAGCCAAGAAAAATTAAGGAAATTTATAAAAAAAGATGAGTTTCGTTATTTCTAAACAAATTTTTCAACCGAGAAACACTCAGTATTTAGAAATTAAAATTTTTTGTACACCTTGATTTTCTGAAACTTATGAATAATTTCTAGACATTTACGAAAATTAAAGAAAAGTTTTCACGATTTAAGTAAGTTTTAAATCTAATTTTTCGAGGATGCTACAAAAGTTTTCAATTTTTGAGCATCTCAAAATTTTTATTTTAAAAACACTGTTTTTTGAAAATGATAAATGGCAATTATTAGAAATATTTCTAAAATCCATGTTTTATTTTGAGTCTTCCATCACAAAAATTTTAATATTATGATAGAAATTTTTGCAGGAATTTTGATTCACGAAAACCTGTCAAAAATAGAATTACACCAGTTATTTCTCTAAAAATTGACAATTGGAAAAAAAATTATTTTTTTCAAATTCGCTTGCCCGCCTCTGCTAATGTACAAAGGTACTCACATAATAATAAACAAACACAGCGAACAAATGGCTCTCAAACATTGAATTAAAATACCGAGCTAAGAAAAATGTTGAAGAATATATATATACACATACGTAAAAATATATATATTCTAAACCGTTGCATATTTTTGTACGATGTTAGTACTGGACCTACTCGAAATCATGTAAAAAAAATTTTCCGTGATTCTAACGGAAGTTGAGTAAAATTAAAAAAAGAAAAAAAAACGAGGCACGAAACATCGGTAACGTCCGTCCGCAGATGGTTATAGGTCAGTACGTGCTTTTCATTACGATTTCCCTCATGTAAAAACATCGCGGACGCATTTTCGGAGAAATTCTTTTCCACTCGGAAAACGAACAAAAAACAAACCACGCTGCGAATGAAAAACGAGGGAAAAAAAAACGAACGAATTGTATTGTGGAAAAGGAAAAAAAAGCAATTTTTAAAATTTTTAGTTGTATATATAAACGATCGCCTGCGCTTCTCGACTCGTTAAGTAAGGATTTCTTTTTCCTTCCCTTTTTCGTCTTGTAAACATGTAAGTTTCTCTCTCTTTTTCTGTTTATAATTATAATTTTTCTTTTTCTTAACGAACGTTTGCTCGGTGAAGTCGATAATAATAATTACACCAAGGGTGATCGAGACAATAAACGTAATGCTGTTACACTGAGAAAATATTGCGTTTTTATTTTTATTTGTCGTACCCAAAGGGTGCTGGGCTTATTTCTTCGGCCATTGAGTCGAAATTCGCAAAATTTTTACGTGATAAAAGCTTTTTCAAGACTCGCAAAATTTTTATTTCTCTCGATATTCTGTTCTGAAGAATTCTGCGTAAAAAAG
Source organism: Platygaster orseoliae (assembly GCA_030522825.1). NCBI lineage: Eukaryota > Metazoa > Arthropoda > Insecta > Hymenoptera > Platygastridae > Platygaster > Platygaster orseoliae. The sequence goes on along the minus strand of JAPYZL010056386.1, from coordinate 11,421 downwards.
AAAATTCTTTCGAAGGCGGAATTGGAATCCCGATTTCGGACGAGTTTTTACTCGCACAGAAATCTTGGAATAACGTTAAGATGGTATCTGTTGTGCATAAATTTTTTGTGCAAATTGAAATTATAGCTTGTTGATAGTTGCAACAATTGATGAAAAATCTGAATTGCATCCTCAGTGATTCGGTTTTTATAAAAAATGGCAAAATTCTTAGAAGAATCAGAAATTTCTTATAAGAATTCCGTTTTTTATGAAGTCGACCTTATAAAATTCTTAGAAAAAAAATTTTTCTTATAAAAATTATAAAAATAGTATAAAACTCAGTTTGAATTGATTATGATTATTATTATTTATTATGAAAATCTTAAAAATGAATTATATAAAATATCATTATTTATTAAATATTTCAATATAATATTTTTCACAAAATCTTATTTAAAAAACCGTATTAAAAGGATATTAACATAGAAAACGAAGAATAAAGGAAACTGAAAAAAAGTCATCAACTAAAGTAAAAAAATGCAAATAACCTGAGAATTTGATGAAGATTTTTTTTTCGGAAAAACTTTTTAAATAGAAGAATTTCTTATAAAACAAATTTTTGTATAAATTTAACACAGAAAAAAATTTGTATGAAAAAATTATTTTCTATAAATTTCTACAGGAAATATAATTCTATGAGAAAAACTTTTTTATAAGGTTATTGTTTAAAAAAAGTTTTTCTTATAAGAATTTTTTAAGGTCGATCTTATAAAAATTTGTATAATGTTTCTATAAAAATCAAAATCACTAAGGTTACAGATCAGCAACACAAGCAAGTATTGGTATTTTTATTACTTATTTTATAATTTTGAATAAATTATGATATAATTATTATCAATAATTGCACTCTTCAGAAGCATTTGTCAATTTAAGGTTGTTTTATAGAAACGGATATAATTCTAAACAAAGATATTGTTTTTTTATGAATTTAAACAATTATAATAAGCACAAAAAGTTTATGCACAATAGATACCTTCCCATTACGTTCGATTATCGAGAAAAATGCGAATTTTCGAAGTTGTTCCAATGCAGTGATGATGAAAAATAATATTTTTTATTTAAAAAAAAGCCCGTACTGACCTGTAGCACATGGATTAGCGAGCGTTTGCGGATTGCGGACTGTAAATTAGCGATAAATTTTTCCTTGTTTTTTTTTTTTAAAGCTTTTTTTTCATTGGTGCGTTCACGGGGCCGGCGAGAATCGAAAGGAAAGCGAGAAAAAGGCGTTATTTTTGGGATGTTCTTTGTTTTTTTTCGACGTCCATGTGTTGTGGGTCAGAGCACCCTGATTTTCATTTTCCCTTTTCCCTTGGTCTCTTTTCGTTTCACGTGAAAAAATCGTGCTACGAGGTTGAAGTCAATAGATGACGGACGATTCGTGAAATCCATCATTGATAAATGATGGAAATTTCTTCGAGCCAAGCCCCGCCAACGCACCAACACCGCCAACGGCCAAAAGCAGATTTCCGTAAGTACAGGAATGGCTTTTTCGCCCAATTTTGCGAATTTTCTCATTGGGGAGTTTTTTGCGAGGAACGTAACGTTAGCCATTCCTTTACTTGCGATGGATTGTACAGGCATTTTCATTTTTGGCACATTTTTTTCCATTTTCGCATTTTCACATGAATATTTCTATGGTTGTGCACAAAACTTTTTTGCTTTCACTTGTAACATTTGTGGGATTTTTTTTCATTTGAATCATTCGCATAGTGACTAATATTGCATTTTTGGTGAGATCAAATGTGAGGTTTTTGGTGGGTTAAGGGGGAGGGGGGTGTTGGTTGGAGATTGTTCAAATTTGGTAGTGTGTGTTTTGTTTTTTCAGAATTTTTATTGTGGGGATTTTAGAGGATCGAAAGTTTTGTTCGTGGAGTAAATAGTATTTAAAAAAGAGATTTTCTATGTATTATACTATTTTTGGGGGGGAATTTCGATGTTGGTAAAATTAAAAATTTTTCAGAATTCGAAAATATGATTAGAAATGATGTTAATTTTTTTTTCTAAGTTAAAAGTATAATTAAAAATTAAGGTTTCTGAATTATTGCACGATTTTTTCGTGAAATATTTTTTTTATCAATTGGAAAGAAATAATAATGTATCCAGAATAAATTAAACTATTTTGATATAATTTTTATACTTCAATTTTTATATACTCTAATATAAAGTAATGAAATATTTTCAGAAAACAAAAAAATGTTAATGAATAACTTTTGAAATTTTTATCGATTTTAGGAATTTCGCTTCATATTAAATTTTCTGAAATTTTATTCTACAGGGTTTTTAATAGCTCACATCCCGTGAAAAATTGCAGAATTTTTGCAAAAATCTCATGTTAATCTTTTCGGATTAAAATTTTATGTACGTATAACCCAAAAAGAATTTTCAACTTTGCTATTGAGCTAGAAAATTAAAAAAAAAGTTATTCCTTATGAAAATATAATTATAAAAAAATATCTCATGTTTTCGATAGGATTTTCGAAATTTTGATGAAACTATTGAAATAATAAAGTATATACGCAACAATTATTTTGAAACCCTTGAAATACATGAATCTTATATTTTCTAATAGTAAACAAATATTTTACATTATTCTTCAAACTTAAAAAATAAATGAATTCTTCTATTGTCCTTCTGAAGTCAAAAGTTGTTTTGAAAAGTAACAAACAATTTAAAATATCGACATCATAAAATTAAAATAAATTAAAAAAAAAAACGAAAAAATTCTGCGTTTATTAAATATTAATAAAAAATCTAGTCTGTAATATAATTGAATAGTAAAAACCATTAAATAGTGTAGAATTCGCTCAATATTTCTGGGAATAGAATAAATACGAAACAATGTTATTAAAACTCTTTAAATACATGAATTTTGAATATTTTCGAGTGGTAAACAAATATTCCCCATTAGTTTTTCAACTTAAAAATTTATCAATTTATCCACTGTTGTTCTCAATTCGAAAATATTTCCCAGAAAAATATTTTAAAAATTAGCGAACAATTTTGAATACAAAAATTACAAGATTCTATGATAAAAATACTAATACATACAAAAATAAAACACTTAATTTAAAAAAAATTAAAATCCAGTAATATATTTGAATTTTTTGTGCTATCAATTCTGAAAAAATGTGTGTTAGCACTGAAAGAGAATGTTTTCTTCTACTGTTGTTCTCAAGTTGAAAATATTTCCCAGAAAAACATTTTGAAAATCAACGAACAAATGAAAAGACCGAAATCACAAAATCCTATGATAAAAATACCAAAAATACTAATTCGTACCGTAATAAAACACTTTCTAAAAAATGAAATTCAAATTCAATAATATATTTGAATTTTTTGTGCTATTTCTTCCGAAAAAGAAGATTGGAATACCGAAATCACAAAATTCCATCACAAAAATACCAATAAATACTATAATGTAATATTAGTAAAAAAAAAATAAAAATCTAGTATTATAATTGGATTTTTCGTGCCATTTATTCCAAAATAATGTGTATTTGAACTATAACATATAATGTATTCTTTTACTGTTCTCAAGTCGAAAATATTTCCCAGAAAAATATTCTAAAAATCAACGAGCAATTTTGAAGACCAAAATTACAAAAATACCAATAAATACCATAATAAAACACTATTTAAAAAAAATTTTAATCCAGTAATATAATTGAATTTTTCGTGCCATTTATTCCGAAAAAACGTTGACTTAAACTGGAACATACTCGAAAGAAAAAGGAAAAAGAAAACAAAAGACACCACTACCCAACGGGCTGGTAAAAACAAAAAATCAAAGGTGTAACTGGCCTGGTGTTGGTTGGTTCGCAGGATCAAACTGAGTCAGCGGCCATTTTGAAGATCAAGGAGAGCATGCAGGAGGAAGCCAAAAGGTTTGAGAAGGACTCGGACCATCCCGATTATTTCATGCCATAATTCGTGACGAGTCGTTGGACCCTCCAGGCCAAATTAACTTAAATAACGTATCTTTGAGACGCGGAAAAACTTGACATAAATATGATTGAAAAAAAAAACAAACAAACAATTAAAAACAAAACAAATGTCGATCGAACAATACCGCGGATCCTGCTGACGACGCAGTCGCCCGTTATTTTTCGTTCCGAAAAAACACTAGCATTTTTTTTTTTTTTTATTAAATTATATTTCACAATAATTTGGGACGAATTTTCTTCAAACTTAACGTTTATCACGCAAAATCATTGAATTTCCACGTGGAAAACTACGCTCGAATGATTTTGCGACTTGGCGAAACGTTGCGAACCTTGAAAAAAAAAATGAAAACAACACTGCAGCTTTCAAGTTGTACAGAATTTCAACAGTATTAAAACAGTAGAAAATTAATTACGCGAAGGTTCCGATGTTTTCGACGAGATCGCGGACTCGAAATTTTTTGTTTTACGAAATTTCTATTTGAAAAATTAGGAAGAAAAAAGGAAATTAAACGAGAAGTAACGGGATCCTCGATTTTGCCGCCAGTTAGGGAAATTGGCCAGTCTTTGTTGTACGGTTACGTAAGGTGAATTTCGCGCTAAGTTAACCGACGAAAAATAACAATTTTTCCCTACCCTATACCCCTCCCCCCTCCTCCTCATCCATAATAAATACCATTAATTTGCAATGGTGACCGAATAAGTGCAACGAAATGTTTTCCTTGAGGTGAGCGTTGAATGATTCGAAGACGAACGAAAGAAAGAAAGAAAGAAAAAACTAATAAATTAAAAGTATTAATATTATCATTACCACTATAGTGATTTTATTCTTTACGATACGTTGCATGTAATTATAGTAATCATATTTACTTTATGGTAATTTTATCATTCCCTCGAGCTTCCGACGTTTTTTGGTTTTCGCTTGGAAAATACCAGAAAAGAAAAGTTAATTCCCTACGCTGCAATGCTACCAGTACAATTAGTATTATTACCATTATTTTCGTTTTTGCAAATTTATTGCACTTTGTATTATTCAACACTCATCTAGTTTAATTTTAAGGATCGTCTGATAATGATTTTATTCCTTTGAATCGTATTCGAGGTTTATAGTGAGAAATTGATAATCGAATTATTATTTTGTGGGTAATTTCCGATATTTATAACATGGCGATTCGTGAAAATAAAAAACGAGGTCAGTTTTTTCTTTTCGTTAAAGTGGTATACAGAGAGAAATTTATATGAGCACGCCAAAGTTTTGGATATGATGACCAAATAATTGGGTAGGACACCATAATGTCCAAACCGTAATGACTGAAGGTTTTATGATGCACAAATTTTCTTATTATTTTTTCATAATAATTTTAAACGATAATTTCCAAGAACTGCAATTTGTAAGTTTTTTTGCTTGATTTCTTTAATTTTTTGCTTTAACTATTGTAAATGTGTTATTCACAAACATATCTCAAACATGTCATATTTAAACAATATTTATAATTTATTGAACATTATGTTTTGGACATTACGGTACCCAATCAAATAATTGGTTATTGCAACCAAAGTATCGATCATAAAAATTGAACATTAGTTGCTGTAACACAAGTTTTTGTTGTCATAACCAAAGTTTTTGTGGATGCATTTTTCTCCGCGTAGAAAAAGGATAAATTGAGAGTTTGTATAATGTTGCGTTAAATTGAAAATAGAATATCATTACTATTTTTCCTATTTATTGAACAGTCAACGGGAAAACTTTTTTCACTTTCGATGGTTTTCCAAGTTGTAAAAGCGCAACAATACAGTTTTTCCTGATCCGACGATTATTTCCGAACTTTGGGAAAATCAAAGGCGAAAATTTCGAAAAACCGCAAATGACGTTTCGTTTCGAAATTCATAAAATTGATGAGCAGTTTTTTTCTTTTCGTCTCGGATTTTTTACGAGATTCGTTCGCCGCGTGGATCTCGAAAATCGTGCAATAAAAGTCGAGTTACCGAAATATTCTATTCGAGATAATTTTTTCATCGGAGTCTATTATTTACCCGAATGACAATCAAGGAGTTTATTTATGAAAATCGAGATGACGAGAACGCGGCGAATGACGAACAAACGCGATTTTGAAAAATAATTTCGAGGATTTCCAGAAGGATTTTGCAATAACAGAGGGGAGATAATGTCGTGTAAAAATATTTAATTTTCCGTACGTTACGTGATTGATCGCGCGCGTTGTCGGTTTTTCGACATGTATTTTTTACTTAACATTACAGGAATTTCGTAGGCACATGTAGCAGTAGACACGTTGCTGACAATAAACACGTGCGTTGAAATTTCACACTTTTTACGTTTTATCATATGTAAAGACGCACAAAAGGAATTGTTCCGAGGATTTCGCGATACTCGAGAATTCAAAAATGATGAAATTTTTAGTATCATGGATTTTTGGGGGAATTTTAACGTTTTGATTTTCAAGGTCATTTGAGTTGTTGTTTGGTGCGAGATTTTCCTTTTGTTTGAATCGTGTAGTGACTTTTTCAGTGGAACTTAACTTTTTTTTGTGCATGGAAATGAATTGGAAATTTAGAATATATTCAAACTAATTAATAAAAACTTTTAATTATTTGTTTGGAATTTTTTAAATTAAATAAATACCTGGAACACTATTGGAAGTTTTCAAAGATTTCGTACTTCATAAATGTAATATGAAAATTAGAATGCATTTTTATTGTACTATTAACGCTAAAGTTATAAAAATTTTATGCTGAATTTCAAAAATAGAACTGATCGATAAATTATTAACAGAACAAACAATTTTTAATACTTCTTTACTTCCGAGCTATAAAAAAATTAAATTCTGAATTTGGCAAAAGTTATGAAAGAATTGAAAAATAATTTATACTGTATTTGTTTGTGTTTTTGACTTTCAAACTGAAATGTCGGGAAACATCATTCCGAATTATTGAAGAAATAAATAAAATCAAATTTGTAGTTATTTTGTTATGTGAAACCTGAACTTCTTATATTCGATTCTGAATTTCAAAAATACAGTCAATATATAATACATGATGATTCAAATTAAAATTTTTAATTATGGAAATGAAATTGTAAGTAATGTAATTCAGAATCATAAAAAAAGAAAAAACCGAAAAAATGTTAACTTAGCTTCAGAGTAGAAATAATTTTATACTTTTGAATTCGAACTTATTATAATTCCAATATTTTATAGTTCCATATATATATATAATGACATGAAAGTTTGCAAGAAACGAAAAACAATTATTTATGTTCGAGAAGAATTTTTTATTTATTGTTAATTTTTGCAGTTTCGTTGCAAGGATTTTTGATTACTGACATTATGATCATCTAATTCTAAGTTTCTCTTATTTTGAAATTGAAAATATGGTTTTTATTTTGCTCATGCATTAAACGCTATTGAAAAATCTAAAAAAAAAGTATAAATACACGAATCCCATTTTTTTGTTATAAATTTATCACAACTTAATTCCACCTAATAAACATTAACAGCAAACAAGAAAGTATCGATTGTTTTTGGAGACAAAATAGCTTAATACGATTATTTTCAAAGTTTAAACTTTTATATTCGCAGGGTTTTTCGAAAACTATAAATATTTTATCGTCAGCGAAAAAACTCGATCGAATGCAGGGTTTATCACTATCATCAAATAATAACTTTTCCATATGTACTCTGTAAATTTCTTCGAGTGAGAATCCTGCGAATCAAACTTGAGTGGAAATTCCACTCTAAATCAGTGAAATTTCATAATTATTTAATATAAATATAATTTATAAATTTCATGCTTAAATAAAAATTTATAAAACTTTTGTCCAAGAGATCAATAACTAATTATTTATTTGCTGTTCTATTGAAATTTCACACATTTGGAGTGAAAATTCCACTCTAAACCAGTGAAATATAATAATTAATAAATAATAATTGTTAAATATAATTATAATAATTAATAAATTTCATGATTGAATAAAAAGTCCTCAACCTTTTCTCCGAGAGATGAATATTTATTTATTTGCTGTTCTATTAAAATTTCACTCATTTGGAGTGAAAATTCCACTCTTAACCAGTGAAATTTCATAATTGATGAATAATAATTGTTAAATATAATTATTAATAATTAATAAATTTCATGGTTGAATAAAAAATCTTGCGCCTTTTCTCCGATAGATGAATATTTATTTATTTGCTGATCTATTGAAATTTCACTCATTTGGAGTGGACTTTCCACTCGAGTTTTATTAGTAGGATTCTGACTTGAAGGAATTTGGAGTGTCGAATGTTGATTTCAACGCATATGCTTAGTCACTAATCGAGGGCATCCCCGTTGACATATTTATGGTATAATGGGCCCAGAGACGAAACTAAATACGCGATTAGGAAATGTAATGCGTCGCCCAGTCGCGTCCCTGGACCAAAGAAACTTTGTACAAACTATCCGTAATTACATGTTAGTTGTTCCAGCACTCGAGACTCGGTAGGTTGGATTATTTGTGGTTTTTCTATTCCAATCAAATAAGGATCATTTGAATTATTGAAAAATAATGCGACATTTCATCCAATTGCACAGCAATTATATTATTTCCAGCGATGAAAACCCTAAATAATTCACTTGTACTCGCCGACACCACGAAAACTTATCAACTACTGCACGAAATTCGCACGAATATAATATTATTTATTGCATTCGAGTCGTGCAAACTCGTTTTCTATTTGAACAGCACAAAGTGGAAATGTCTCTCCTTTTTTTTTCGTCCCCCAACTCCAAATTTTTTACGCGTGACCCACCACTCGGTCTATAAGAAGTTTCACAAATGACGCCCGAGTCCCTATTACGCAAAATGGCGGATGAAAGAGGATCGGCGTTTTTGAAGATTTTTTATGAACGGCAAGTAGTTGAGTTTGCGTAAGAATCGTTTTGGATAAATGTTTATATAACAATGTAGAGGACTTGAGTGATTCGAGGAATGATTTTTCTATATGATCTAGTTCATGCGCCATTTTGGAGACACCTTTTTATCGGCTTTTTCCGTAATCGAGAATTTCGAGCAGCGTGCAATGAAAGTTTGTGAATCGAGAATGCACATTGGCTGATCTTGGATTAATTCTTGTGCGACTTGATCGATGGTCAGCCTACATTGTTTTTATTCGTTTGCTGAGAATAAGGAACCTTATGTGAGCTCGAAAAAAAAACGCGCGCGTACTCTTATATTATTATCGGCGTAATTGTAAGTTATTATACGAATATTAAATGATTAGCGTAAATGATGAATACAAGAAACTATAAAATAAATGTCATCCATTCTATATCGAACGATCGCGTATATTTTTTCGTCCCGACAAACTTTTTCCTCGTTTTGTGAAATTTTTGACACTGTTCGGGATTTTTAGGAAATTATTACGAATTGCATTATTATATTATAGTATATATTATATATATAATAATATAAATATATTATTAGGAAATTACGAATTGGAGTTCTGCTTCAGGTAGGTGATATTTTGATTTTTCATTAGATTGTCGAAAATTATATTATTTATGATATTTTATAGTGAATAAATATGATTTAACGCTCCGTTTCCTTATTTATACTTCAACAATTCTTCTGCGATCATTCTGGAGCCAAAAAATTAACCAAACAATTAACTTCCTTATTTTTCTTCTTTATTTTCTAGCTTTCGGCATCATTTAGGCTTTCTGAAAGATTTCAAAAATTAACAAAATGGCAGTGAATTAAAAAAAAAAGTTCTATTTTCTACCTTGTTTTTCTAGCTGAAAAAAGCTGTGAAAAATTGAAAAAAAAAATTTTTTTTTAAAAGCTTGTGTCTAATCATAGTCATATTAGTAAAAAATAGGAAAATATGATTGTTTTCATGTTTCGAGGTTCTGAAGCTGAGAAATTGTGCCAAAAAGTCTACTATGGCAGAGGTCGATTCAAGGACGCGTAAAGGCCAAGATAACGAAAAAAAAAACTTTTATTTTAATAATGTACTAATAATGTGAAAAAAATGTGTGTCAATATCATATGTAGTTTTTTCGTAATCCATTGTTAAACATACACCTGAAATTTATCGCTCGAAGGTAGACAATCCATTGAAAATGTTCAGTTTTTTTATACATTAAAGAAGAGGTTTAACACTTTCAAAAAATGTTTTTCATTTTTATATTGTGTCGAAAATCTCGCCGATCTAGCTGCCTAAAGTTGACCCTGCTGAAAACTAGTTCACACGATCTCTCCACTTTCAAGAGCCTGAAAGCAAAATGTTTATAATATTCTTAAAGAGAAACCTTGCCGCTATAGTTGGAACCTCAACAAAAAAAAAAGGATCAAAAATAACAAAATGGCTGACATTTGAATGTTTTTAACGCTTTTTTCAACCTATATTGTTTTTAAAAAAATAGTAAATAATTATTAATATTTATAATTTTGCTTCCAGCTATAGCTGTACATGTCTAAAATATTCCCTGAAAATTTGAGCTCGATCGTGCGAATAGTTTTTTCTAAATCATGTCAACCAGTTTTCAGCATGGTCAACTTTAGGCAGCTTTATTGGCAAGATTTTCCACACAAATTAAAAATGAAAAACATTTTTTGAAAGTGTTAAACCTCTTCTTTAATGTATAAAAAGACTGAACATTTTCAATAAATTTTTCTATGAAAAATTGATGTTTTTTAAACTTGAAAAGATCGTAGAGTAACCCCTTAAATATAATTCATTTTAGATACTATTCAGGTCTTTTAGGAAATGATTACGAATTATATTATTATATTATATATTATATATATAATTATATACATAATAATAGAATATCATATAATAAACAATAACTGCAAACGAGAAAGTATCGATTGTTTTCGGAGACAAATAAAAGCTTAATACGGTTATTTTTGAAGTTTTAACTTTTATACTTGCACGGTTTTTCGAAAACTTTTTATATTGTCTTTAATAAAACTTCTATAGAAAAATGATATTATTTTATATATGATATAAACATATTACTAGGAAATTGCGAAATGAAGTTCTGCTTCAGATAAGTGATATTTCGACTGTTTATAAGGTTGCCAGAAATTACATTATATGACGGGCTTAAAGCAAAATTCAGACGCTTAAAGCTACTGAGCAAAATACAGATGGAACATTCACAGCGATAGAACGAGCTGCAGAAAATTGAGTTTAGAGGTGCGCTAGAATTCGTTGAGGGCAAAAGTGGAATAAAGGTTTAGTTTTCTGTTGCTCACAACTCAACGCAGTGCGTTTTTTCGCTCATCGTTGTGCGTCTCGTTTTTGCTCTCTTGGGCGTTCGGGCTAATATTTTACTTAACGCATTTTCGCTCACACCTTGTAACAATGCGCCGATGATTTACAAGAGCGTAAAGTCGCAGCCGGCAAAGTATAACTCAGAGTCGTCACTGTGTCTTTTT
>JAPYZL010056385.1:0-16540 GCA_030522825.1 Platygaster orseoliae | reverse complement strand
AGGGAAGAATGATTTATTCGTGAGTACCCCAAAAAGAGGATTTTGTTCCCACATTCCATGCAAAAAAAGTGGCCTTTTTTGTGGATGCATGGGAAAAACAAATTTTTTGTGCATGAAAGGATAGTTCCATCATCAATTGAATTAAGTCTTTGTAAATTAAATTTCGAGTCATCAAAATTTAGTCACATTTCATCAATAAATTTTTGATTAAACAATGAAATCGAAGCATTGATTATCATGGGTCCTTATCAGTAAACTAAATTTATATAAAAATTATGTTATAGTTATTATTTAAATCCATTAACATAATGAAGAATCCTTAAAATAATGTAAATAGTAGAATTTGTTGCTAGATAGAAATGGATTTGAATAATAATCAGAAGACTATTTTAACGTAAATTGTGATCTATACTCTGTATGTTCCGAATTTCCAAAGATGAAAAAATATTTTCAATTTCTCTTGTATGACTAAATAACTGTAAATAAAAAAAAAAGGAGCAAAATCACTCCGACCAGCGAAAACAAATTGTCCCCCATGAAATTGAATCCCGTCGAATAATAAACGGCCGCGTCACCGAGTGACGGAACATAATTCGGATTAGCCGCGATAATGAATGCGCGCTTGAAAACGAGAACAAAAGCAATATAAGCGTCGGTATTCGTATGAATCCAAAATGCCCCGGGATATGTATGCGAGAAAGTGGGAACGCGGCATATCCCGGCGTAAGTTGAAAATATTCAGTCGACATGCCGCGCATTTCTCCAGGCGCGAGTATGAAAGACGTCGCGACATGCATAGCATATCGTCCCGGCCTGAAAGGGCTAAAATTACGGTTGCGAATCGAGCAAACGGCGCGTCCCGCTGAATGACGCCGTAGTGTTTTCAGATGCGAAAAGTGGCGATGCGGCGATTTTGTAACGATAATGCGATGAGCCCCGTGCCACATTAACTTGGTCCTGCGGTACGTTCCATAAAAGCACAGCTCGGTTTCGCCATTTCGGTCATGCGTATAATTATGAGCGTTTGTTAGAGGATTTTTTTTCTCTATTATGACGCTGGCACAGGGATCCGTGCAGAAAAAATGTTATGCTTGATACAGTCCCTGGCCATGTTATTAGGCAAAAGCTAATAAATAAAAGGATTTTTCACTCTTTGAATTGCTTCATTGTGAAACTTTTTAACTAATATCAGTTATTTTATTTTGAATTAATTACTTATCATTATTTATTTTTCCTCAAATAAACTCAAACAAACGTTCAGTCGTTATTTGACCACCTAAATATTTAGTGTATTTGAATACATTTTTAATTCAGACAAATTTTTTTTTTAATGAAATAAAATTTGTTTGTCTGCACCAAAAATGTATTTCAGTGAACCAGATATTTGGTTGGTCAAATAACGACTAAACATTTGTGTGGACCAACCAAATCGGTTTTTCAGTGCACTTTTAATATTACTTGTTGAAATGTCAAAACTGTCAAATGGTAATGCTTTTATAAAATATTTAAAAAGAAATCTTTCAAAATTTATCTATAAATTTATACAAATACAAGCTAAACATGTAATTTATATAAATATAAGATATACATTTAACTATTTGTCAAAGTTATAAAGATTGAAAAAAATTTTATATTATGTTACTCAAAAAATAAGTTTTAAACAATATTCATAAATTTCAAGAAAAAACTGGTTGAATGGAAGTGGATACTATATTATTTACTTATAAACATAGTAACAGATTTTACTGCAAATTCACTCATTTTTCACCAAAATAAACAGCTTTTTTTCATAGCTGAATATCCCATTCTCGCGCTTTTATGTGGCTCTCCCTAAATCGAAAAAATGGTGATAGGAATTCGGACAAGTTATGAAAGTATTGAAATCGAATAAATGTAGCAATGTAGGAAGGTCGGCATTGAAAAACGTTACGGTAACCACGCGCATAAACGTATAAAACAAGTTTAATATCCTACACGGCTTCACACACGCCGCATAAAAATAAAAGTCCTAAGCTACGTGGAACGCCAAGCTTTATTAACCCAATAAAAAGCCTTTTTATGTCTGGATTACTGTCATCAAAGTTATGAAGACACCATTTTTCAGAAATTCCAAATGTCTTCGCTATCACTGGCAAACAAACTAAAACATCACAAAATCAGCATGAAAACTGTGCTATAAATATTGAACAATTTAGAGAGATTTTTCAGCATCGAGATTTGCTCAATGATTATTTCATCGTTATCTCTATATTTTGCGAAAACATAAACTTTATTGTTTCAACATTTTATACGAGTTTCACAAATTGATTCCTGCGAGAACATCGCTTTTTATTAAAAAATATCAGATTCCTTGTTTATGATACGCGCTCGTGGCCAACGTCTGTGCAAAATCGTTTGTATGACTAATTGCTCATAGTTTTGCTTGAAATATTTCGAGAATGGATTCAAAACTCACGAACATAATAAAACAAGCATAAATTCTACAAACAAACAAACAATCAATTTATTCTCAAATAAAAAAATTACTTGTTAGTAAAAGTAAAACGCAAATTTTTTTGTTCTAATATCTTCTATCTGATGATTCTAATGAAAATGATACTAAGTTGAATATTTTGTTTTGTCATAACTTTTAAATTTAAAAATTCAGGAAACAGCAATCAAAAAATGGTATTTTTCCTATATTTTAATCTGTTACTATAATATAAATATTACTGGAATAATATACAAAAATCAAAGGGAAATAAAAAATTTTCATATTTTAAAATTTAAATTTTGTGAACTTATTTACTTCCATTAAATAAACTCTAATCTAACACATTCGTTAAAAAAAGATTTTTCATCAGAAATGAATAATCTTTCATCGATGAAATGACGTTTCAAAAAGCAACGAATTTTTACCGGGACGTACGTTCAATTATTGACAACGTCGTTGCATCGGCCATAATCCAACCGGGTGAGGATTAAAATCGTTGCTCCCAACTTTTCATAAATGTTTATAAATCCGGCGCAGATTAAATGCGAGCCGATTGCAGTATCCGTATCTGCGACCGCGAGTGCGCTTAACGATCGGGCTCACCTCTACCATGGACACTTTTTCATCCCCTCCGTGTAATATATCCCTGGCCGCTCGATATAAAAGACTACTTTTCGTAAATTCTAATAACGGAAACTTACTGTCAATTTCCCAGGGCCATGAATGGGAAATTGTGGCCTCGTGCTCAATCGCCCTGGACTATTTATTTCGCGCTTTTCCCACAATCGGCCTATCGATTTCACGATTTATTTGAGTATCGGAGTTAAATTAAATTTCGTCCTCAGAGGATTTCCAATCTCAAGGGTTTAAAGTTTCAGAAAAAAAGGTGATGTTCAAGAATATAATTTGTTGAAAAACAACCTGAGACCTAACCTAACTTGAACGGGAAAAAGGTTCAGTCAATGAGAGAAAAATATTCAAGGAGGGTTTTTTTAATATACATTTCCTCCGAGAGTTAAAAATTTTTTATATCCAACAATAGGATTATGGTGGTAAGATTTTTTAATTTCTTGAACTTGGAGATCTTGAAGTTATACAACGTTTGGAGTCCAGAGTCGCATATTTGTCGTGTTCGCATTTAGTTTAACAGAATGAGATTTTTTTCGTTATAATTCAAGTATTTTTTTTCTGCATAATTCATATAACTTTTAATTTAAATAAATTTAAATCCCCTAAATATTCCATGCATTCACTTTGTATGATAAAAAGTTGATAAACTTCAAAAAAACAGTTTTTTAAGACTATTCGTCAAATATTTTCAGAAGCTTGAATAAAATTCTAAAGAGCTAATAAAAGTTATTCTGAATTCTTGAAATTGTGGACGGTAAGATTCAATTTCAACTTGGGAATGCCACGGTGTATTCATTTTGATGTAACTTTCATGCGAAACAATTCCGAGCGCAGCAGAAAAAATACGACGCTGACAATGACGTCGTTTTCGTTATTGCCCGGAATATTCATAACTGTAGATGCTCGTGCATGCGGGGTTTGTAAATATGATAATTACAGTAGGTAATCGCAAACGTACTAGTACTACACGAACGTTTCTAGCAATTACCATCATTTTCAAACAACTGTAATGTTATGTATGCTTCACGGTAAAGCTCTATTGTGCAGTACGTTATTTCTATCAGATTTGGGATAATGGACTAGTTTTAGACAAGTTGGGCCGAATATGTTGTTTATGAAAATCGTTATTGACGATGTTGTTATTGAGAGGTAGGATCATGATATCAAAATGTGCATTGAGGGCACGAAAAACCGAACTTCATTGTGTTGAATACGTATATGAAGAATCTTCGACTCTAGAATTCAAAATTTAAAAGACTTTGAATCTTGATACTTTTTTCTTAGTGAAAATGATCCTTAATAACTTGGAACCTTATAAAATCTTTATAAAATCCTTATAAAGACTTTTTAAAAAGTGGCCTTATAAAATCCTTATAAGGATTTTAAGGATTTTATAAAGTGTCCTTATAAAATCTGTATAAATTAATAAAAAATGTATAAGGAATTTCAAAATTTATAAGAATTAAGAAATTTTATAAAATTTTTTCCTTATAAGAATTTTATAAGGTCGCCTAATAAGGAATATTAATTTTTTAAAGGATTTTATAAGGGTGCCTTGTAAAAAATGGAAAATTTTATAAGTAATTCAGACTTTTATAAGGATTTTATAAAGTTTATAAAAGGTTTCAAGTTGATAGGGATTTAAACATAATTTTTCAATAATTCTGAATGACTTTAAAACATAAAATTTTAATTGTATAATTAGGGCCAGGTTCAAGAATCTGGCGCCTCTAGGCAGTTTCAAAAATTACCACCCCTACATCTCCTCACCCAGCCACAACCATCTTCTCCGAAGAAAAAAATTGAAGTACACTGAATTGGAGAATTGTATGAATTTCGAGTCTTCCGCATGAATTTACAAAAATTATAAAAGAGAAAAATATAAAAATATTGCGAATATGTCAAAATTTGGAAAATTTAGAGATTCGGATGTTTGGTACAACTTCGTAATTTCAAAATTTACGTTGTCTAGAACATTTTAGTTAAATTTGTTATTCCATCAAAATTTCATAGTTTTTTTTTCATTCTAGAGGAACCCTGTGAATTATTATAATTTTGAAATTTCCATGCAGACTGACATTTTGAAAATTCACCAAATTTTGTGAAATTCAAATATTGAAGCACTTTTGAAATTGTAGAGATGTAATGTATAAGGAAAATATAATAATAATATAAAAAATATTTATAAGAAAAATTATTACATTTTTTTCATTGTAAAGGAACCTTGGAAATAATTATAATTTCGAAATTCTCATGAAGATGAAATTCTGGAAATTCACTAAATTTTATGAAATTCAAATATTTAAACAATTTTCAAAATTGTGGAAATGTAATATGTATACAAGGAAAATTTGAAAAGTTGTTAAACTTTTGAAAATTTCGGAGATTGCAAAAATTTCAATATTGTAAAAACTTACTCATTTTAATGTACTAACGTGCAAATTGGTTAGTACGCTCGTGCTCGCTAGGTGGGTACACAAATTTTTTTCTCGAATTATCATTTTATAATTCTTGAGCACCGCGTTAATAACGTTCATAATCTTCAATGATTACTAAAATTCAGGAATTTCGTCACATTTAGAATAATTTACGAACGATAGAGTTTTCGCTAAATTCATAAATTAATAAATAGTTCGAAAATGTTCGGAGTTGGAGCATTTTCAGTTATATAGAAATTTTAAGCGTTCCGAAAACTTGAGACAAAAAACGGTTGACAAAATTTATCGATTAGTATATTCAAATTTATAAATTACAGAAATAAAAATGTTTCGACAGTTTCAGCAATTCGACTTCGAAAATTTCAGTTATTCCGAACATTCCGTTAAATTTGAAAATGTCGAAAATTTTCTAGATGTTCATTGTTTTTTATATAAATCTTAAAATGAAAATTTTGAATCCTGCAGAATTCGAAAATTTAAAGTAATAAATTCTCGCGTGTAGCACGACAAAGTTTTTAATAATGTATTATGAGATTCAATGTAACAATAATTAGCATTCTTGATTAGAAAAAAAATTATTATATTATCAAACTTGTTATTATCATTATGTTGCAATATTATTATGGAACTAATTTATTATGTTACTACACATACCAACAAAATAAGCAGAAAATCCTCACATCAGTTATTAAAATATTGACATTTCTGCTAAATTTTAGTTTCTCGCAGCTAAAACAAATTTCCAAAGTTTTGTTAAAAATTTTCCATCCCCACCCCCAATTTTTGCCGCCATAGGCAGCCCTGAGTATAATTAAAAATGTCCTGTAAATTTGACTGTATAACTTCCAAAAACCTGAAAATTCTAGGAATATATTACAACGACTACAGAAACTTTCAAATTACTGAGAACTATTTGAAGAGACACGTCCATTATTTTCAGACCTTCAGTTGTGCTCCGCTGTATATTCAATTCGTGATTTCACCGACTAACAAGAAACTACCTCAGCACCGGGGAAACTGTCGATATTTTTTTATACTCAGAAAAATTGCGCGAATCACCCCGACCGTGTTTTTCCAGGAGACGACTTTGATTAAAGTTGCGATTTCATTTGCCCTTTTTTTATACATATACCGGGCAAGAAAAAGCGCGAAGATAAAGCGTTGCCAATAGCTCGAGCGCGGGAACAATTTCTCACGCGACATTTACATTCATTATGATCTGTCAAGATTTTCTTGGCGATTCTCTCGCCTCGGATGCGGAATGAAGACGTAACTTTATATTCCGATTTTAATCAGAGCTCATTAATTATAGGTCTCGCTTTGATTAATTAAAGCCCCCCGACTTGTTCGGGAAAAAAAACTCCTGTCGCTGGATTTAAGTTTAATTGTCGCAGATAACGTAGTTATCCCGGGCGCTTAATGCGTGCTCGTTTTCTGTGCATAACTGCGAAAGAGGTGATTTCGCTTCACGCTCGGATCGAGGCATGTTTTGATGAGATTCCCAGTTGAAGTTTCTTAATTTTTTTCTATGAATTAGTCGGAAAAACGATTTAGTTTTTGCCTTCGATTTTAGATCAATTGTTTAGTCATTCATCACGTGCTACATTATAGTTATAAATAACTTTTGTTGTTTTTAAATATGTTTTATAGTTCGTATGCGAACCTGATAAATATTTATAGTAGAAACAAATAATTTGTTCAATTCATTTCTAAAGATTTTTTTCGTATAAAAACATCGAACTAATTACCAGACTTTTGAGTTATTAAAATTTTATTTTGTAGCCACTTCATAACTCGGGAATGCAACGATTTTTCCATGCTTTTCATTTAAAACTTGTCGATATTCCAGCGTAGCTTTCGTAACGGGTTAAATATCGGGCATAACGTCGAGCAAATATTATTTAACTTCACTTTTAAACAGTAATTCGATATGAAAAGAGTGGAGTTTTCTGCTGAAGAGAAGTACACGCAGAATTCAAAAGATAATTAATATGAAGCAATTACTTGCTTTGATGAATATTTCGAAATATGGCTTTTGCGATAAATGAATGAAAATTTTTCATCTCTCCTGGATTTGCGCTTCAGAAAAATTATGGCATCGTAATAAACAAAAAATTTCCGTAAATGCGACGATGGTGCTTTAAAAAAACAATATTGCCTTCATTTCCAGTATTTTTTCGAGCAAAGATTCATCGAGGTAATGAAAAATTTCATCGGTAACAGTATCATGGAAAATTCTGTCTGAACTCCGTCGAAGAGAGTTTTGAATATAACAGAAATTTTCCTAGTAGTTCGTATTATTTTGGACCAAGTTATAATTATTCACACTTTTGTGGTCTTTCGGAGTTTCTGGCTCGTCGTATCGTTCTTTTTCGCAAACTTTCGTAACTTTTCCTGTAACTTCGTGTCGAGGTGCAGCTATGCGTACAATTTTAAATGTATTTGCAAAAAACTGGGACAACGGCCACTAAGTATAATTGAAATTTTCCGTTTTCCATGGAAAGTTAACTTTGAAAAATCTTTGCGAAAAGTTTCCTGCAATCAATAAGTTCAGGATTGGTTAATTTTTTAGCTTTGTGTGAAAGATTGAATGAAAAATTGGTAAATGAAGCAAAGACAATAAGATAATTTTAGATGGAAATTTCAATTATTTTGGAAATTGCACAAGTTGTAATATGAAAAGTTTGTGAATATATTTCACATTAATTGAAAGGTCAGAAATATGTCTGAAATTCGACATAACGTAAATTTTTGAAATTGTTAAAAATGGAAAAAAAAGTAAGAGGAAATTGAAGAAAATGAAATTTATCTGAAACAACTTATTTTAATTATGTCATTATAACGATTTTTTGATTGAGAAAATAGAGAATAAAAAAATGACGGCATCCGTTTCGACCACAAAATTTCTGCTAAACTATGATGTAATTTACATCATTTTCTTGATGAAAACTTGTGAATCAATGGAAATACAAACAACATTAAAAATATAGCGTTGACCTTGTGATTATAAATGTTTAGTTAGGATACTGTGGAAAAAATTAATTTAAGAATTGTTGTTACCCCGTGTTTTTGTTTGTCCATTTTTTTTTAAGCTCCAACAAATAAATTAAATAGCGTCAAATTAGTCTGGCTCACAAAAAGAGTAACGAAACGAAATATCATGAAAATTGATTTCAATTACTGAAAAAATGAGATATGTTTCAATTTCATGGATTTGCAAAAGGTTTGAAAGAAGGTATATCTAGAAGAAACTATTTAAATTATAAATTTAAATTTCCGACTATCAAAAACTAATTTTTCAAAAACCAATGGTTTCTGAAAACTACAACTTTTACATCGTGTTATTGATAGATATTAAAATTTTTTTAACAGAAGCTCTCAGTCAAAAATAATGAGGCATGACCATAAAATTATAGAATTATATAAAAAGTTGTAAATATTTGGATTTTTAAAATGTTTGAAACTTAATTTGAATTTTTGAATCATCATCCATTTACGTATGCATTATTTAATTAAACAGTAATTTCAATTTTCGAATTTTGTGGTAAACATAAAAAATTACGTCGAAGTAAATATTCCCTTAAATATACATCTGAAAGAAAAAACTATCAAAAGAAAAAAATCTTCCTTAAGGAACGCACTTCATACCAGCAAATAAAAAAATGTCAAATCCATTTCTTTGTAAATTCCGCGCAATTTCCTCTCTTTGTTTGGTTTTGCTATTTTTCGGTGGTAATTCTACCTTTTTTCGATTCCTTTTTTCATAACCTTCAACAAATAAAACAAATGGCGTCAAGTTCGTCTGACGCACAAAAAGAGTAACGGGATGTTTTCGCCCCGGCGAACTAACAAACTTTCGATATTTCTGTTTGTCCCGCTGATTGCGCGATGTATATAATTCGATGTAGCAAGAATCAATACACAAGGATTCAGACAAAGTTTGCCTTTGCTCTTGTTGACACTTGTTGGCACGAGTCAAAAGAACAAGGCAATGCGGGAGCCCTTCGCGAAATGTTAATCAACCCGGAGAAGCACTCGCATGCTTGAATCAAAACATGTATACCGTAGGGTTCTGCGAACTTCGCGTTGCATTATCACCTATCGAATTCTCCCTCTGTCCTGAGAAGTGCCACTTGAAATCATTATCTCTTGTGACTAACGGACGAGACGTGAGAGAGATAAATCTCAGAGTCAAGAGGAATATTTTCTCGGGTTATTGTTCCAAACGAGTTCCAGAGAGAGATGCACGTTCGAGCAAAAATTTTTTCCTTCATTCCATGAACGTACGAAAATGAATAGTAGTTTGTGCAGGGTGGAATCACTGGAATTCTGTGACTCCAGAAGCTTGAAAATTAACATTTGCTATTACTGAACTTTGCAGTGAGTTACTGTAATATTATCCAAAAGTAGGAATAAGATTCGGGTTGGAGCAATCAAGTTCATTTAGAGTAAAAGACAGACTCCAACGGGCCATTACCTCATCAACCTGAAGATAAATTCCTAGTTAATTACAAGCCTCGTGAGGCCTTTTGATGAATCACGATTTTAATTCAACTCAAACTTTTAAAACCTTGTTACCGTACATTTTCATTAGGGCGATGAAATCGAGGGAGCCACGAGAATTTTAACAAGGGACCATTAAGGCGAACATCAATGCCGATGGATAACGCTTGCAGATATAATGTTTCAACTTATCAAACTTGTACTGATAAGTTCTCTAAAGCGCGAAAGAAGCTGATAAGGAACGCAAGATCCAGTAGAAATTTAATACTTGGCAGACGCGTTGGTGAAGGGGCGTTTTGGGGGTTTAAAACTCCACTGTAATTAGAGTCAAATTAATTATCATTTCGTGTGAAAATGAAAAAATTTAAATAATGGACTTGAAAATGAAGGAAATACAAACAATAACGAAATAATGCGTTGACTTAGTGATAATGATTTTTAAAAATGAAGTCATCGAAAATTCAGTAAATTAATCTAAAGGACATAAATGGTTCATCAATTAGTTTTTAAATTTAAATAAAATTCCGCATTCTTAATCAATAATCTCAGTTGAGATTAATAGAATTAATAAAAAAAAAAAATTCGAGTAAGAATTGTCAAATTCAACTGAGATATCATACAATAATTTGTCGCGATCAGTTCAAGTCCTACTATGGTTTCTACGGACTACGATCCACATTCTTCGCATATTCCCGCCTATTTTTTTCACCACTAGAACGCGACCGACGCGTCACTGACCATGGCTGTCACTTCAAAAACGTAAAATACATCGTATGTATATCAACTGATATCAACAACAACATCAACGATATAATATGAACCAAGATAGCGACCCGTGCGAGAGAGAGAGAGAGAGAAATTTCAAATATTATAACATAACTGAAACTTGATAATATTTCAATTTTTGATTGATATTGCAAGTATTAGATTTGATTCTGAGTAGTTACCTTTGTTATCGTTATTATTTATGGAAACAAAAATCGCAAAATTTCTTTTCTTCATGATTATGTCCATTTCATGGTTTTTTGGGTTGCTGATGAGTTATAATTTGACATTGTTTTTGTAAAATTCTTCTGTTAAAACAATCTATTTGAACAAATTTTTGCACAATTTTTTTCTACAACATTCATGTCCTTTTCATTGTTATCTGGGTTGCTGAGTTAGGATTTGACAATGTTTTTTAGGAATTATTTTGTTTACGGAAGTTATTTAAAGAAATTTTCGAACAATTTTATTTTCACAATATATATGTCTATTTCAAGGTTTTCTAGGTTGCTGAATTGGAATTTGACATTGTTTTTGTAAAATTGTCTTGTTTAAACTATCTATTTAAACAAATTTGTTAACAATCTTATTTTCAAAACATATATGTCCATTTCATGGTTTTTTGGGTTGCTGAGTTTAATTTTTAAAATTGTTATTGTAAAATTTTTTTGTTTGAACAATCAATTTTAACAAATTTATTAACAATCTTATTTTCACAACATATATGTCTATTTCATAGTTTTTTAGGTTGCTGAGCTGGAATTTGACATTGTTTCTGTAAAATTTTTTTGTTGAAACAATCTATTCAAACAAATTTATTAACAATCTTATTTTCACAACACATATGTCCATTTCATGGTTTTTTGGGTTGCTAATTTTCAATTTGACATTGTTTTTGTGAAATTTTTTTGTTTGTACAATTTATTTAAACAAATTTATTAAAAATCTTATTTTTACAACATATATGTTCATTTCATGGTTCTTTGGGGTTGATGAGTTAGAATTCGACATTGTTTTTGTAAAATTCTCTTGTTTGGACAATAAATTAAAACATTTTTTCAAAAAATTTTGGTTTCACAATATATATGTCCATTTCATGGTTTTTTTTAGTTGCTGAGTTGGAATTTGACATTGTTTTTGTAAAATTTTCTTGTTAAAATATTCTATTCAAACAAATTTATTAACAATCTTATTTTCACAACATATATGTCCATTGCATGGTTTTTTGGGTTCCTAAGTTAGAATTTGACATTGTTTTTGTGAAATTCTTTTGTTTGAACAATTTATTCGAATAAATTTATTAACGATTGTTTTTTCACAGCGTACATGTTTTTTTTATAGTTTTTTGCGTTGCTGAGTAAGGATTTGACATTGTTTTCATGAAGTTATTTTGTTCAACCAATTTAATTAAACAAATTTATCAGCAATTTTATTTTCACAACATATTTGTCTTTTTCATAGTTTTTTAGGTTACTGAAGGAAGATTTAGCATTGATTTTGTAAAATCATTTTGTCTAAACAATGATTCGAAACAAACTTTTGCACAGTTGTTATTCTACGAAACATTTGACTTTTTCTAATTTTTTTTGGCTGCTAAGTTAGAGTGTGACATATTTCACTAACAAGAAAATAGCAGCAATCCTGGTTTAAAAAAATTGTTGTTATAAATTTTTGGCTAAGATAAGGTAGAAAAAAAAATAAATTTTAAAAATCGTTTCAACTAAGTTATTAATAAAAAAATGAACTAGAATACACAAAAATGTTGAAAGTTTAAGATACTTATAACTCTGGAGCTTTGAATTCCAAAAATTTATACGAAAATTTTTAAAAATAGTGAAGAAGTACTGAAAGCATTAGAATTTTATGACAGAACTGTTTTCTGAAAAGTTTTAACAAATACACATGATCAATAAAACCTAGAACTATAGACCATCGAATTCTGAAAAAAAAAATGTTTATAAAAATCTAAAAAAATACTAGAATATTTTAAAACGTTACCGAATCTTATAAACAATTTAGAAGGTACGAAAATATAAAAAATCTATAAGATATACAAAATCTACGTGAATCTAATTTTTCCATACACCTTATAAAATACTGAAAATCTATTGAAATCAGAATTCTAGAGGACAGAATTCTAGAAATCTATATATCAATCTATGAATAAATTAGAAATTCATAAAAATACTAAAAAATAAGACAAAAGTGAATGAATAGCATAAAAAACGAAAATGTTTAAAATTCCAAAAATAATTAAATATATTTTTTGGGGGAGTTTTATGATTTGTGAAATTTCAAAGTTGTATAAATTTTTTTGTCCAGATTTTTCGTAGATCTTTGATGATCTTGTTTCCATCATAATTTTTCAATTGTATTCACATTGTCTCTATAATATATAAAATATAAATATGTATAGAATATATTTGATTATAAATATAGTATAAAATCAAATAAACATTATCATTGCCAAATCTATAATTTTCCCAAGGCACCGCGAATCACTCAAGTTTTCTAATCCTGAAAATATTCACTTCCCGAGAGCACTTTATAAATTCGGTTACTAGAAAAAACGTCGTTCATCTTCGCGTTTGTCAACGCTGCATTATTTTGAATGGAAAAAAATGATGATTGAAAATACCCAAGGGACGCTGTACATTAATAATCTCTTCCGTACGTTTCGCTTCGCACTTTGATAAATAAAGACTTGTCCTCTGTCGCGGGGAATTATTCAATGCCAAAGCAAAAAAGAGATGAAATTTTCAGTGAACCTGCGCCATAAAAATGTACTGACCCAAATGTACGTTTCGCCGATCGCGCTCTGAGGCCACAAAAGGAAAGAAAGAACTCCGAGCACGCCCGCGAAAATTCAAAACGAAATTTGTAACTAGTGTCGCGTTTCGTGATATGTATTTCTGGAGTTGAAACGTGGCTGGGAATCGAATTTTTTGGCCAATTCGGAGAAATCAGCTTTCATGAAAATTAATGTTTCCCCAAAAATAATATCATAAAATGCGTAATATATTTCGAGAGTGACGTTTTGCAAACTTTCGAGGTGTAAATTTCAGCTTACGTTTTTTTATGGCTATGAAAAGCATTATATGCAGCGAGGAAAAGATTAATACTGTCATATTTATCGGAGTTTGGGTCGTTCTGCATAATGGATGACGGGTATTGAAATAAATTTGGCGTAACGTGCTCCGGAGTATTCAATAAACGGACACAAAATGTAATTCATCGAAATCCCTTGTTCTGGATTTGAATTCAGAACGCAAAGCTAAAGAAATTCTTTTTTCTCAGCTACTTTCCTGCTCCTCAAAAGCTTTCATGAAAACACTGGAAAGTTTCCATTATTCACAAACCTATGAGCTTGTATTTCAGAACTCACAAGTCAGTTGGAAAATATTTCAGCAATTTCGATCCTCTTATCCCCATAAATTACAGCGGAACACGAAGAACCTCGGAAACTTTGAAAACAGTGGTTCGGAAACAAACTCCGAAAAAGACTCCACATTCTTTCCTCGCTACATGCTTACCGGTAAATAATACAAAATCCTGAAAAGCGCCTGATACGAAATTCATCACTTGAAAACGACCTACTCGCTTCATGAATTTCGCTGAATCCGTAAGACTCGGTCCAAATCCTTTCAAAATAATCCTCCAATTTGCCACTTTTGTGTACCTTCAGATAAAGTTTCCCAACCATTCACCGAGCAAACATCTTGCATTAATAACCGTCAAAACTCTGTCTTTGAACCGTCTGCGAACTCTCACTTGAGGCACCACCCCCATAAAGCCCAGAAAACCCTCATTACACTCACCAAAACAAACCACCCCGAGCCCCGTTTCATAATTCAAACCCCGCTAAAATGGAAGGACCCTCGAGTGAAAAAGCGCGCCGTTTCAGCCCGGGAAAATTAAAGCTCGTTTTTCACAGAAGCTGCCAATAGTTTTTACCATCGTCCCGTAGTAAATAAACGCTCGGCGGAAGCTAATGAATTTTAACAACATCGAACTCGGCCGGATAATTTTTCACCCTCGCAGGGGCGGAAATCGTGGCCAGGAAAAAAAGGAAAAGGTCGCCGAGAAGTTGACACACCGAAAAAACGATATAGTTGTCGGAGCCATTGAAATTGTAGCGTCTAGAGTCGTTTTAGTGGTTAGTGCAATGATTTTTTTCAATCATGAGTGGAATGTAAGTAGCAAAATCGCAATTTTTTTTCAATGTTAGGATAAAATGATTCGTATAAAATTGAAGGAAAATTGGTAATGTGTGAAATGAGCCGAAAATTAATTGAAATTGAAAATGGAACACCCACAAAAAAAGACACGACTTTAAATTTCAATGTTATCTTAAATGTAGCCCAT
The DNA here is from genome assembly GCA_030522825.1 of Platygaster orseoliae. Classification (NCBI taxonomy): domain Eukaryota; kingdom Metazoa; phylum Arthropoda; class Insecta; order Hymenoptera; family Platygastridae; genus Platygaster; species Platygaster orseoliae. The sequence goes on along the minus strand of JAPYZL010056385.1, from coordinate 1,366 downwards.
TTTCAAATTTATTTACAAGCAAGCGAGTTTTAAACCAATATGATATATCTTGAATTGAAAACGATTTCTTCAGATTATGAATATCTTAATTTAAGACTAGCCAGTTTGAAAAAAATGTTGAACATTGACTAAATTTGAGGTAATAGTTAAGTTTCAAGTCATGCCTTGATTGTGGTACATTTTAATATGAGATTCCATTTTTAGAGTTAAAAGCATAGATTTTGCTATACTTTCTTCATAAAAGTTTATGACTTTCTAAAAAATGTATGTTTATTTCTGAAACTTGATGTAGTTTTGATTGACACAAAAGAAATAAATTAAAAACATTCCACATTTTGGATTTTGAGTTTGTCGATCCAAAATTAATCATGAAATAATATTTTATATTCATTTATTTAGAATCTAACCTTAAAAAACTACATTTTCCAGAAATTTTGAGACGAATTATCATTGATCACGAATTATCAACCCCGAACATTAATCTTTATTTATTATTTTTTATTTTTTGAATCTGAATTTGGGGTCAAAATATAATTTTTGAGGATAAGTTTTGATTAAAACTTTAAAGAATTGCGTGTTTGACAATTTAAAGGGAAAGGTTATGCATAATAAGATTTAGTAATGAAAATGATTTAAAATATTGATTTTTATTAGGATTGGTGAAGAATTTGACGATAGGCATCTCGGTTATAATGTTTTTTCAAAGAGTGATTAAGAAATGAAATTTTCCGAATTTCTATCAATCCTTGATCTTTTTTGTACATAATGTATCACTTTACTTATATCTTTAAATAATAAACGAAAGTTGGAATCTCACATCCTCATCAAAAGTATTAATATAAATAAATATTAAATAATTTCATTAAAAACAAATTTTATCAACGTTGAAGTTCTCAGTGTAAAAAAAAACTCGATCGAAAAATAAAAATTTCTCATCTGAAAAATTTCCGAATTCTTTCAAATTTAATTCACTTTCATTTTCAAGCTTCCAGCTTTAGTTTTCGAAATTAACGATTTCAGCGAGAGAAAATTAAATTAAAAACTCAATAAAAATTAATTAGTAATCTAAAAAACTTCATTTATTGCGATATTCCAAGTAGATAAGCTAGGCGGGTACGGCCCCCCCACTCCAACTCCCATCACGTGACCTCCCCCCACTCCTCCCCCATCACTTGACCCCACCCCTTACCCTCACCCCTATAACTTGATTAGTGCCCCACCCTCAAGCCTCACCCCCACCCCTGTCACCTGATTGGTCCCCCACCCCTCAAGCCCCGCCCCTTACCCCCACCACTGTTACCTGATTGGTTCCCCTCCTCTCTGAGTCCTACCCCTTCCCCCACCCCTTCCCACCTCCGTCACCTGA
>JAPYZL010056381.1:0-20949 GCA_030522825.1 Platygaster orseoliae | reverse complement strand
CACCAAACAACGACAACATTGCACAACGAAACTGTACACAATTTCTCTGACCGCGTCGCGTCACAAATGAGTAAGCGGCTTGATGCGAAGGGGCACGAAAGTTGACCGAACTTGGGCGGCGCGAGCACTGAGAATTATCCTGGGTGGCGCGAGCACTGAGACGTGAGCGATCTGAGCTGTTCGGAATCCGCGTTGGAACTAACTTGTTCGGACCCGTAGGGCCCTATTTATCTCTGCCGGTGGAGAGCGTTCCAGCAGGTTCTAGATGTGCCTAGAACGCTCTGGAATATTCTGGAATGTTCTGGACGTTCCGGAACATTCTGGGGTGTTCCAGCTTATGTGGCTCGCCACAAAGTGTGATTATTGTGTCCACTTCATTATTGCTCGTATTTATAAGAATGAAAATAAAATCATGTCAGTGTGTATCAACTTGCATTTATTATTTATTGATGGTGCCAAAATTCTTACACAGGCATTCTTTTACATTATTTTTATTATTTTAATTTTATTTTTAGTGAAGTTTCAATTACATTATATTTTTGTTTCATGTATTATATATATTTATATTTTAGTTTCATTCATTCAATTTTTTAAAATATAGTTTTATTTTATTTTCATTTTTCAATATTTGTATTATTTTATCTTTTTACATAGTTGTTATTGTTGAGGTTTCATTATATTCAAGCTTAATTTATTTAATTTATTGTATTTTAGTTTTATTTTATTTTTCATCTGTGATCATTTTATTATTTTCATTACTTTACTTTTTTTACCATTTTATTTTTATTTTAGGTGAAATATAATTTTATTCAATTCAATTTTTACTATTCTATCATCTTTGAGTTTAACATTCTGTCATTTTTAATTATTTCGTTATTTTTATTATTTCATTATTTTTATCATTTAAACATTTTATTTATTTTTTTGTATCAATTTGGCTTTCTATTTGGGATATTATATTTCAGTATTAATTTTTCATATTTCATGTTTTAGTTTTACTGATTGAATTTATTATATTAAAGTTTTATTTTATTTTAATTACTTTACTTTTATCCATTTGAGATTTATTTTTAGTTATGTTTGTTTAATTATTTCAATTTATACTATTTCATCATATTTGAGTTTGATTTTTACTTTCACTCTCAATTATTTCGTTGTTTTTATTATTTCATTTTTTATCATTACAACATTTTTTTATTTTCTTTTTGTGATATATTTTTGTATTGATTTTACATATTTCATATTTTAGTCTTACTGATTAAATATATTATAATTAGTTTTATTTTATTTTTATTTTTCAATATATTTATTATTTTATCTTTTTACATTGTTTTTATTATTTAAGTTTCATTATATTTTATTTTATTAAATTTTTTATTATTTTCATCATTTTATAATTTTTTATACTAGTTTATTTTGAGTTATGTTTCAGTTTCATTGATTTTTCCTATTGTTTGTTCTTTGATTAATTCTTCAATCATAGTTAATTAATTAATTTGGATTTTTCAAATGAAGTTTACATCTTTTTCCATGTAAAAATTTGATAATTTATGAAACATTATAATGTATACCTGCCGGAGCTGCGGAGTCAAAACACTTTATTTCCATTATTTTTTCTTCTGTTTCATTAATAAAATAAAAAAATCAATACTAATTATTCTTGACGATTGCGCAACTATTATTCCCTTGCTCATGTTAAAAAATATATATTTATCACCAAAAAACAGCAAACAATATATTTTACAAGGTTGTTTTGACACCTCACATTTCTGGTGCATTGAAACAATCGTGATATGTCATGAAATCAAATATCATGGATACTGTCACTTTCGGCAAATTCGTCGAATTTGCCTTGAAAAAACCTTCCTCCAATTTTATTTACATAATTTCTTTTTTTTTAACTATTATTCATTCTTCAAATTACACAGCAACCAAAGGTTCAATGTAAACTGATGTTAACATTAGATATTTTCATGTGCCACTGACGTCACAACATGGCGCGGGAGCGTGAACCAATCAGAAACGTTTCGTCACTCTTGAATAACGTTTGGATTTTTTCAAACTTTCAATCCATATTTTAACAATATTTTTTGCAAAAAAAAAAATGTTCTTGTAATATTTATTTATTTGATGTATTTTACGATATCAGTGAAAAAAATGATACCTTAAAAGAAATGCAAGGTCCCTATTGTAGGAGAGGTCTGAAAAAAATACATACCTATGACACCCCGACATTCCGTGCTGCCACATTTGCACTGTTGGCCTTCCAAGGGGTTGAACAACGCGAAATTGTAATCGTAGGTCAATTCCTCGCCTGGATTTATGTCTCGAGAAGCGAACAGAGCCATTCTCGGAAGGCCATGAACACTCCATTTTTGCATTTCGCAATTGGGTTCGCAAGAGTGATTCACAAATCTGCCGTATCCGCCCATCCTGTGACCGTCAATCACGAGGCCACCGTCCAAGTGCAAACAATAATGATGCGTGTCGTTCGCGTACCTTAAAATTCAACGAAAATCACTTAAAAAATTTTTCTCCAAGTACATATTATGTTAACGGGGAAATTGCTGGAAAATTTTTAAAAATATAATATGATTGTAACACACCTCGTCGCCATTCGGGATTTGAACTCCCTTTCAGATGTGACTTCACCGACATACTCCAAGATGAAGACTCCATTTTTAATAGCCTCTAAAGTCTTGACGCCCCAACCTTTATTTTCCGTCATAAATCTTTTCAATCCCGGCGACCAATCGTGCTTTTGAATTTTTTGGTTCTTGCATTTGTCCCCACAAGGACAAAGTTGTGGTGAACATTCGCTAAAGCACATTCGATTAATGCAGTCATCTCCGCAGCACGTCTCCATTTTGCATTCGCAGGCTTGAGATTCGTACATATTTGTTGGCTTCACGTCGTAATAAACATTCAAACGTATTTTCCTGTAATAACAACCAAAGGTGTGAAAAATATGCCACTTGTTTAGAATTGAAGGAATTGTTTTTTTATTATTCATTACCGATAATTCCAAGATGGTACTGTTTCTTTGGAGCATATGGGTTCTTTTTGTGCATCTTTTTGCAAAGTTTTTTTATCAGAGCTTGCACAATGCGCTTCCTGTTGCGACTGGAAGAAAAAACAGCTTTTAAAATACATTTCTCAAAGGCAAAGTGCAAAATATTACTCAAAGGTATTTTTTTTTAACTTCGAACAAGGTACTTTTAAAATATTTCTAAATTGTAGAATATTGTGATAAAATTTTTTTTAAATATGAAAAATCAGTGTAAATAAAGAATATTTTATATAATAATCCGGAATTCACTCAATAAGCGATTTTCGATATGATTATGACATCGAATTTCATTTTTTTTCATAAGAATCTAAAAAATTTGAAAAGTAGTGTGGAGCTACTACAAACTTGAAAAACTATGAAAATTAGAAGAATTTTATATAACTCCATGAAAATTATAACGTTTGTAGAGTTATTGAAAATGTTCATAAACTTGGCTAACTGTATTTTTTATCATATATCCTCAAAATAGAATGTTTGTTTTTATTTTCTAATAAAAATCCAAAAAACTTGAATAGTATGAAAAAACTACAAATAAAATTAGTAACTTTGACAAATTTTCACAGAATTCAAAAAGTAATGAATAGTTTGTTATTTTTGAATTTGTTAATATTTCTTAAGAATTTAAGCAGTTTTTAGGTTTTTGTAAAATGTTTTTCGATTTTGTAGATTGTAAAATGTTTTTTCAAATTTTCCAAAACTTAAAAACCATGTCGTATCATTAAAATTTATTAGAATGAAAACATATTTCGTCACACATAATCAATAACTTCGAAAATTTTCAATAAAACTCCAGATTTTCATAAAATATTAAGCTGATTCAGAAAATCGATTTTTTTACATTTTCTTGAAGTTTAATATTTCAAAAATTTTGTGTCACAATTTCAAATCAATCGATGATTCAGTGTAAGTTATAAAAAAAAAAAATTTTCTCGCTTTTTGAAAAAAAAAAAAAACTGTAAACGCATTTTTCTGAAAACCAATTTTTCGAAGTGCGTGAACGCGATCCTGTAAAATCTACTCGACCGATTCTTTTCAAACTTAGTATAAAACTCCTCACTCCTCCGTTATTTACATTTTTCTATTTTCATATTTACGTACTTTTTCACTTTAAAAATTCCGGGAAATTTTGCGCAAAGTCGAATTTTTTGCTTAGATAGGCCACGAACTGTTGAAAAACGAAAATGATAATTTAATAACGACCGGGGGGGGGGGTAGAATTAACTCATACTTTAAGTAAATTTACTACGTGTTCACCGCACAAGGTATTTTTCAAAAAACGTTTTTGGGAAATGCTCTGTCACCGGCTTATTTTTCAATATTTAACTATGGAAATTCAATTTAATATTTTCTAGATAATACTCTATAATTTAAAACATTTTTAAAAAAATTTACTTGAACTGTATCTCCGTAAAAAATTGGCAAAAAAAATACTTTAAAAAAATATTGAAACAATGCTTGCTACTGACCGTTTTCTTTTTTCCAGAACTTTCCAACTTATCATCTTCTTTGTTATCTCTTACAATTGGTTTTTTCTTCAATTGAGTTTGTTTCCGACGCCCTTTATTAGTAGCAGTTTTTACGTTTTCATGTACCTCACTGGTGACATCGCTTGCAGCATCCGAAAGCTTCAACTTTTTAACGTTTCTAAGCGCCGCCAGACAAGGACTCGACAATTTTTTATTATTGTTGTTTATACACTTAACTTTGACTTTATCAAGTTTTCGAATATTTCCCGCGCCAAGTTCAGCGATTCGATTTTTGCTGTATCTTGCAAAAGACGTTTCCAAAGATTCGTCTTCATCGATAATCATCGATTCTTTGACTTTTTCAGTTTTTACTGCAGAAGCTACCAAATCTTTGCGTACCCGCAATTGACCTGAACAAATTTCCTTTATCGCTTTTTCTTTTTCTAGCTTTTTCGAATTTTTTCCCGCAACGCCATCGTCAGACTTCTTTGTAATTTTTTCTTCCACTTTTTTCTCAACTTTTTCTTCAGATTTTTTCGGTCTTTTTTCCTCCGTTTTCTTGGAAACTTTCTCCTCTGCTTTCTTAACCGCTTTTCCTAATGCTGCATTTTCCACTTTTTTCCCAGTTTTTTCAGTAATAGAGTTTTCAATTTTCTTCGCTATTTTTTCGACAACTGAATTTTCCACGATTTTAGTAGAACTATTTTCAGAAATTGAGTTCTCATTTTTTTTCGTACTTGTCTCAGAAGCAGAATTTCCCATTTTCTTCGCAATTTCTACTTTTTTTGTGGTTTTCGTAGAAACTACGTTTTCTACTTTCTTGGTTGTTGTTTCTGTACCAACATCTTTTGCAGTCTTGGAACTTTTTTCTACTGGTGCTTTTTCAGATTTTTTCGCTATTTTTTCAGGTGGCGCGTCTTCTATTTTTTCTGGTATCTTCTTTTTCCGCTTTTTGATGGTGGGAAATCCTGTTCTATTGATGGCCTTACGACGTTTTACCTGTGAAAAAGTATATTCTTTAACTAGAGTGAAAAAGTTTGTTTTTGATGATGCTCAAACTTTTCTATAGCAATCAAGCACAACATTTTATTCAAAATCAAGGAAAAATGAGTGTTTATAATGCGGGATTTATTTTTTTTTACCAAAAAGAACGTACATGTAAAAGTCAATATCTTCAAATAGTTTTCGAAAATTGATTTCAAATAAAATATGGCAAGAAAATACGAAAAAATATACAACTCGAATTAATTTGAAGACGATTTTTAAATTTCTGGTGTTTTTAAAAACATAAGAAGTTATATTGTGTAAAATATAATATCGTCGCATTTCAAACGTAAGTTAGGAAAACGAATGAAGCATCACTCAATAAACACACTATTGTATGTCCATTCGCTGATTTTTGATGTTTTCCTAAAGGAACATTCAAAATATTCATTCCCAAACTTTTGAAAAAATGTATATTTGGTCGGAATTTATCATTTGAAATTTGGCATTTAAAAATATGCAGGATTTTTGGTCCAAATGTCTATGGATCACGAATAGAATAGCCCTATACCTACTCAGATTTGTAGTGTAAAAAACAGCATGGTTTAACTTCGACCAAAAATTTAGTGCTTGTGTAGTTCCCAAAAGTAATTTCTACGTCCTAGACGGAGACACAGTCACTGCCCAGTATTGTTTTGACAGTTTCGTCAAAACAAAACGAAGGCAAGGACAAAAGCCTCTGAAAATTTAAAAGAGAAATTTTGAAGGAATTCAACTGCTCAAAAAAATCAAAAGTTCAGAAATACAATTATTTACACTTGTAATTACAGTTTTTTAGAAAAAACGGCGATCTACTATTATTATTTTTAATTTGTTTGTCATGTTTTGTCGATATTATTAAAAATATTTTACCAAAAAATTATAATGAGAGCAAATTTAATTACAAATAGTTATAAATTTTTGTTTGTAATGAAATATGAAAACTAAAAAAAAATTTCCCTGAAAATTCATACCCATTTTTAAAATAAGATTCTCCAGTTTCACATCACTTTACCTTTGAATAAAAAAAATCTGATAAATCTTCTCCCAAGGCATGAAAATTAGAAAAAACATAATATTATACACATAACAAACAAGACGTTACAAATGCATTTTGAATTTGCCGCCTTATTCCCATCCTCGCACCGTTAGTTTCCTTGCCCGTTTTCGTCGCCGCAGAGAGCGCAGAAGCTAATCAGAAGATTTACATTGGCTCTTATGGAAGTTAAACCACACTGGTAAAAAAAGTCTAAAAAAAAGTACACAGATTCATGGTCTAAAAAAATTCTTAAAAATTCTGAAGAATTTAGAAATTTGTATGATAATAAATTAATATATAATAAATGAAAATAAATAAATAAAAATAAATAAATAAAATTTTATTGAATTTCAATTTTATATAATAATAAAAATAACACGACTGAGGACTGTAAATGCATGTCAATTTCATGAAAAAAAAACACTTAATTTAAACCAAAAACATTTTCATTTCCACATCCAACACTATCAATCCAAGTTTTCATGCCCATACTCGCTTTAACTTACCTTTTTCTTTTCAGGAGCTGCCTCTTTAGCTGCCACCGCCTCCTCCTTTTCCTCTTTTTTCTCCGCCTCCTTCTTCGACTCTGCCACTTTCTCCAATTTTTCAAGAATCGCCGGTTCCGTGACCAGCTTCATGACCGTCACCCTCAGATCCTTCAAAAGCTTCTTCTTCCTCTTGGGTTGCTCCCCAGGTCCCGGGACTTTTTCTGCCGCTGGTTTTTCATCCTTTTCCAAGGTCACCGTACTCTCGCCGTCCCGGTGCCTCTTTTTTGGAGTCACGGGAACGCTCTTTTTCTCCTTGTCCCCTGCGTAGGCTTTGACCGTGGCTTCAATGGCTTCCTCGATGTGAGACTCGGCCGGGTTCACCTCTGCGCCGCTGGAGCTGGAACTTAAAGAGCTGTGAGGACTCGAGGAAACCCGATAATGGCGCTTCTTCAACGGCAGCCTTTGCTCATTGGGATTCGAGGCCACAGCGGTATTGGCACCGAGTTCCGAGTCCTTGCTTAAAGAAGCTGACACTTTTTCCTTCTTCGGCCGACGTTTTAGTTTTTGCTGCTCGTCTTCACTCGCGGCGCCTTTCCTCTTTTTCGACATCTTCTTGATGCGGAATATTTGGGGCAGTTCAGAGCTCGTCGATGAGGTTCCGTTGCGACCCAAGGTGCAGAATTTGGCAAAGTCGTCGATCAACTTGTCCAGCTCTTGGACGATGGCCGGGTTGATGCGCACCGGAGTTTTTGGCGGGTTCAGCTGGCGCCGGCGATGCTTGTGGCGGTGTCTACGGCTATGGCAGCTTGACGAGACTTGCCCCATATTTTCCGATTTTTTCGATCCCGCTTCTTGGTCCTCGGTTTTCAGGGTCTCAGAGGCTAATTTCAATCCTGAAAAATATATATCAGGTTCAATGCTCTGTTTTCTAATTTTTCCGATTTGAGAATTATTCACGTTTTATTAGAGCCAATATCGAAAAATTAAGAACAAATAAAATTCTGTGAAGTCATTTTATTTAATTCTAGCTTTCGATCCTAATCCGGAATTCCTTATCAGAAATCTATCAGAATATATACATATATAATAACATAAATTACAATATAAACCAAAAATAATAATAATCTCTCTATATAATAAAAATAAGTCATTGCCGCCGCACCCGTGTCAGCAACTTCCTTAGATTCCGTTAATCCCTGTCATTTCATTTGGATTCCTGCCAATTTCCATAAATTCCAGTCATTTCCCATTATTTACCGTCAATTCTCATTACGAGAATATAACATAAACAATATAAATATTATAAATTTAAAATAACCAACATCAATTCCTTTTATTTCCCATCATTTTCTGTCAATTTTCCCTATTTCCCCTCAATTCCCATTATAAAAATATTACATAAACAATTAACATTGTAAAAATAATGTTAACTGTTAGTTTTACTATGTACGTATACATAAAAAAATGTTATTTGTTGTTATTTATATTACAGGTAAATTATGTATATCCTACTTATTAGCTTGTTTTTATCTGAATTAAAAAAAAAAAATATTTTTCAATGATCTTACTTTATTTTTAATCTAATTTATTTAACTTCAAAAAAATACATCTAATACTTAACCTCCCATACCTTAAATTAACTTTTTAGATACTTACTTTTTTTTACTTTTTATTAACTTTAAATAAATTATCTAAAAAGTTTTCTTACATACATTTTTAATTAGTTGATTTTTTCTTTCAAAACTTCGCCGCCCAGCAATAATTCATCCAGATTCATTTTTTTGTCAAAACTACTATTTTTTCCTCTTCTTGTACAGTGATCTTGAATATTTCAACTTCACATATTTTCAAAACAAAAAATTCTTTATAAATTTATTGTACTAAATATTGATTTTGAAATGACAAAAAAATGTATATTTTTATATAATAAATCAATACCATCATCTTTTGAGATTTCGCCAATCCGTTTTATCTTTTTTCCTCTTGGAAATTCAGTGTTTTCGTTTAAATTCTTTATTTTAACCAAAATTTTTAATTGACTATCTGTTACTGAACCCAAATATGAATTTCCTTTTTTTTCTTCTTTTCCAAGTTTACAATGAATTAATCCCTCTATTTCTGAAAAAATCACAATTTATCAATACTTTTTACTAATCTTTAGGCAAACATTAATGATAATAATAATAATAATAATAATTATTATTATTATTATTATTATTATTATTATTATTATTATTATTATTATTATTATTATTATTATTAAACATTAATGTGTACATGGATGGAAATCATTCAAATCACAAATCTGGTAAAATTGAGATATTTTAACTTAAACCTGAAATTGGAACTGAATTGAGGTTGACGCGCGAAACGCTCAAGATAAATATAGATGAAAATTTTCAAACATACTGAATTATCTCCAAATCTTATGTATAATGTAATCAAATTCGCAGTTTCAAAACAAAAAAAAATTAATATTTACTTCAACTTTTTTATGCGAAAGATTGATATTTTCAAGTTTTAGCAAACTTATCATTTGAATATCAATAACGTTAATACCATAGTGTATTACGATGTTGAATTAACATTCATGTGAGTACAATATTTTACTAAATTATATTATTTTTCACTCTTCAATAAATATAAAAAATATAAAATAAAATTTGAATTTTTAAAAACTCAGAATACAGCAATAAAAAAGACAAACCTGTCTTGAAGATTTTTTTTAAATAAATAAAAAACTATGTAATGAAATTTTCTTGAATTTGAAAAAATTAATAATTACGTGGTGAGAGGCTCCGTAGCGTAATGGTTACGCCGGCGGGCTACGGAACCTCAGGTGAGAAGAGACGGGTTTCGAGTCCCGACTGTTGCAGGAATTTTTTCAATCGAAAAAGTTTCTTTCACCAGCACGGGAGTCGGAATGCTGTTACCCTCCTCGAGCTGTCACGGGGTTTTTTCCTCAAAAAGGTTTTTCCCCCGTGCGCGATTGTTAGGCTACGGTCGATGCGGTCGCGTAAATGCCAGCTTGGGGAGTAAGGGAAAGGGAGGACGGAAGGCCAAAACCGACGCCTTTGGCGGGGAGCGCCAGCCTTACCGACGTGGAGCTGGTCGCCCTTAGTGGTAAGTGGGGCTTTCTCCGGTGCCCGGGGATTATGACCTGACCCCCAACTCCTGGGGAGAGAGTGTCGGCTTAACCGGCAAGGTGTGGAACCCTGTGCGCCCCTCCACAGAGGTGTCCTCACCGGAGATTCCCCGGGTCACGGTCAAATGGAGGAAGAAGGGAGTAAGAAATGGTGGGATAGTCTCATAGCCAAGTAGGCTGAGGCCGAGAACCGGGGAAAAAAAATAATTACATGGTAGTAAAATTACGTTGTTGTTGAACATTTCTTTATCTATATAAATAACATTTACCTTAGGAACTTACAGTTATTGATTTTGATTAATAAACAGAAAAGATCATTTAATGAATTATTTTCTTTTTAACCGTTTTAGAGGATAGAATTTTTATAATTTATTCTAGAATATTTATCAGAAATAAATTAACTGAAATGTCGGAAAAAGAATATTTAAGGAATCAAAAGATAAAACTCGTCTTTTTCCTAGTTTTGGCCCCGAGGGTCTTACTACAGTACCATTTTCAAGTAGTACGGTACTATGGCAGAACATAAGAAGTTTCACTTTGTGAAATCGAAAGTTAGAATAAAATAGAACGACTTCGCGGATGTTTATTTGTTATTAATTACTTGATATTGGCTCTGAGAGAACGTGAAAAATTCTTAAATTGGAAAAATCCTGGAAAAGTCAAGAAAACGATCAACGCCCAAAATCTTGAAGCGCGGTTTGGGCGAAATTCGATTTGCGTACCAGCGACATTCGCATCCGCACTCGTCGTGGTTTTTTTGTTCCCTTTGTTCTCCTTAAGCACTCTTCTTGTCGTGGTTGCAACGACCATCTTCTTCGAAACACCCTGCTGCTTCCTGTTTCCTCCGGTCTCTCGATTTTCCTTGGCAGCAGCGCCCTTGCTCGCGACCTTCTCCGCAACATTCTTCCCATTCGTTGAATTGTCTTTCCTGGCCTTGACCCGTTCTGCCCTCGTCTTGAAGGCAGATGCCTCCGACTTTAACATTTTCTTGTTACCCACCAACTTTCTCAGGCATTTTCTCCTCATAAAATGTGACTTTTCCGCTACGGTCGCAAGCTTTCTCGTCCCTGATTTTTTCTTCTTCGCCGTCGCCTTTTCTTCTTTTTTTGAAACCACTTTTTTCCTGAAATCCATCATCGTCCTAATCGTTTACATTTTGATATGAGTCATTTTTTATCAAAAAGTGAAAAAATCAATCAAAAAAAAATCCAATGTATTGGATCATTGCGATGGGTCCCTAGAAGAGTATCGCATCTCTCGGGGCTCCCAAGCATTTCATCGTATCTTTGACATATCTCAAAAATCACAGTTTCGAGATAACTTGATGTAAAGTTTCCGTCACTCAAGAAACACAATGATAGCTTGAAAACAATATGTTACACATGTTTCTAGTCATATATTATTTATATTTTTAAGATATTATCTTTAGATTCATTTTTTTGTAATTTTTAACAGAAGAATAAATGTTATTTTTTTAATATATAGCAAGAAAGACAAAAATTGAACTTATTAGAAATATTTCTCTATAAAAAAATTCACACGTACAACGAATAATTTTTCTTGCACCAGCATTGAAAAATGATGATAATGTAGTGGATTTTGAAAAAATAATTGTACCTATACTACAATAAATAATCTTCACAATAGTTTTTTATTATTTAAAAATATGGAAGCTGTAAGCTTAATTATGAAAAATTGATTCATTCCCTCAAAAAATAAATTTGACGTAAACATTTTTAAGTATCTACCCTTCTGTCTTGATAATTTACTGTTTATGATAATTTTTAGAGTTATTACTCATGATATAATTATTTAAATAATTATTATATAGATTATAATTATATAATTATAATTATAATATTATAAGAATTTTATATCGTTTTTGTAAAATTCGTTTATTTAAACAATTTATTAAAACAAATTATTGCAAAATTTTTCTTCTACATATGTATTTACTTTTAATGACTTTTTTGGTTGCCGAGTAAAGATCTGACATTGTTTTTGCAAAATTTGTTTATTTAAACTAATTATATAAACACATTATTGCACAATTTTTTTTCTACAATATGTATATACTTTTAATGGTTTTTTAGGTTGCCGAATAAGAATTTAACATTGTTTTTGTAAAAGTCGTTTATTGAAACTATTTATTTAAACAAATTATAGCAAAATTTTTCTTCTACAATATGTATATCCTTTTCATGGCTTTTTTAGTTTCCGAGTAAGAATTTGACATTGTTTTTGTAAAATTTATTTATTTAAACTATTAATTTACACAAATTATTGCAAAATTTTTCTTCTACAATTTGTATATCCTTTTCATGGCTTTTTAGGTTGCTGCCGAGTAAGTATATTGTTTTTTTCAAAATTAGTTTATTTTTACAATTTTTATAAACAAATTATTGCAAAACTTTTCTTTTACAATATGTATTTTTATATGATTTGTCATTGTTTTTTAAAAATTCTGTTATAGATATACATGTAATAGATGAAAAATTTTGCAATGATTTGTTTAAATAAATTATTTAAATAAGCAAATTTTGCAAAAACAATGTCAAATCCTTACTCGGCAACCTAAAAAGCCATGAAAAGGATATACATGTTGTAGAAGAAAAGTTTTGCAATTATGTGTTCAAATAAATTGTTTAAATAAACGAATTTTACAAAAATGATCTCTAATTCTTACTCGGAAATCTAAAAAACTATGAAAACGACATAAATCTTGCAAAAAGAAATTTTCACAATATTTTGTTAAAATAAATTGTTTAAATAAATAAATTTTACACAATCAGTGTCATTTACTTCTGCAACAATTCAAAAAACTATAAAAAGCATGTATTTTTCATGGAAACAGAATATTGCAATAATGTGTTTAATCGCATTGTTATAACAAATTTAATTTACAAAGTAATGGAAATTTGTTGCTCAGCAAACTAAACAACAAGGAAAAGCACATTAATCTTGTAAAAACAAAATGTTTCAAAACAATAGCCAAGCAAAAATTATTCAGTCAACCAGTATTTGGTCATCCCAATTATTGAAATTTGTTTTTCAATTTTAAAAGGTAAAAATAGAAAATTGGTTTCAAAATGTTTTGTGGAACATTCTTGAGGGTTTAAAGAAGTCAATAATTACTTTTTCCGAAAAAGTCAACAATTTGAGTTACGATGAAATGTTTCACCACTGTCAAAGATACGATGAAATGCTCGGGAGTCCCGAGAGATACAATACTTTTCTAGGGACCCATCGATTTATTTGATACTTATCAAGGCCTAAAACAATAATTATGATTCCACTAGTAAATTTTTGATGAGAGCTAAGTTAATATCATGTATCTTTATAATGTAAAAAAAAACCTTCAAGAAAGCAAACAATGAACATTGTATCTTCATCTTTCCGTTGTCAAAAGACGATTCTGGACTTACACATTTGTTACGAAATGAAAATTTTCGTATCCGCAAACAAAAGTTTATTTGAACAATTTGTGACTTTCCAAACGAAAATTTTAAACAAAAACATAATATTGAAACTCTGAAAAAATAAATCACTGTACCTTGAATTTTCCTTTGCTTTCGCAACCTGGCACTTGTCGATTTTCTTCATCTTTGCCGCAATCTCGGGTTTGATTTTAGGCCTACCAGGTCCACGTGGTTGTGAAGACACAGTTTTCGCTGGTCGACCTGGTTTGCGCTTCGGCGGGTACAAAACACGATCGACATTGACCACTGGTTTTGATTGAAGGGGCGATTGTCTTGACGCAGTAGGACTTGTCGAGCCCCCTGCCAAATGCAAAGGACTGTTGTTCACCGACTGGATCCCAGAATCCGGCGAAACATTGGACGCTGAAGCGTATTCTGGCTCGTTTGATTTCTTTGTAGACCTACCCCTGCGTTTCCTCGGCTCTGACAGCAAAGCTGTTTTTTCTACAAATTGCTGCAGCAGCGAAGAGCTGTATATCGGGACTGAATTCTGCTCTTGGTTCTCGTTCATGTCAGAATCGGCGCCTAGGGACATTCGTTCAATGGCTTTCGACACCAAACGGCCACTTTCCGAGTCCTCGAAACCGTCAAAAGGAGCGTCCTCGTTTTCCTGGTCGTGGAGGATTGCAGACAGGTCTTCTTGGTTTATTTCTTGGAGCGGTTGTTGTTGTTGCTGAGGTGCTTGTTGCTGTTGTTGCTGCTGCTGGGTTTGTTGTTGGGGTAGAGGGGGGTTTTGTGGCTTTTGCAGTTGAGACAGTGCGTTTTCCGAGTTGTCAGATTCTTCTGTGCTGCATTCCGATGTCTGGAATGTATCGCAAATTAGTACAGTTAGACAAATTTCGCCCATCACTACGTGTCATTGGAGAAAATTTTAACATTATGAAAATTCCATGAAATTTTCATAATAATAAAAAAAACTTATTGACCTACTCAAATATTCAAGCAATGTTTTTTCATTTCATTTTCATAATACTTACATTACATTGAATTACATAATAAATTTACCATTTTATCTCGACTCATTGTCTTGGTTATCTTGGCAACCATCTTTTTATTTTTTTCACACTTTGGTTTTTCCACTTCCTCTTTTTTGCTTGGGCCCTTCATTGCGATTTTCAGTTTCAGAGAGCCCTAACCAATAAAATTCAGTGTTACAAAATTGAATGAACATGAAATTGAATGAAAATCAATTCCGCTTCATCACCTGTTCAAAATTTGTTTCCCTTATCGAGAACGTCTGCTCACTATGCTCCGAAGTACAGTCGGAATTTGATTCCGAATCATCTCCCCCGCTACTATCATCGTCGGATTCAGAATTCGAATCCGAATACGAGCAACTTCCATCTGATTCTCCTGAGCTTTCGTCCTCTGAATCTGAATCATCTTCAGAATTCACGGTATCAGCCCCTTCAAAAATAATCATCGCAACTTGTATATGTATTTTTGGCAAATGATTTCACAAGAGAAAAAACAAATTATAAATTTTCTGTGTTTATTATTGTTTTTTATTACAGCATCATTTTTAAGTTAAAAAAAAAAAATTGATCGAATGAAAAAATTGAAGCTTGTGTTTTTGGATGTCGAGGATTTTACCGTTGGGTCCAGTCGCTGGGTCCCAGCTTCCTCCGCCCTTAATCGCTTCCATGTCTACAGTGGAGGGCAATTCACGCCCTGGCTCGCCATCATTCTCATCCCATTCCCAGTTCTGCAGCTCCAGTTCTGAGGGATGGTGAATGACAGCGTTCCAGCCTGAGTCACTGGACATTTTTCGGTTCATCTAGGCTCCCCGGATTCTCCTCCCTTTTTTGTTCAACAAATAACCCATGACTAGCCTTGAATAAGCTCCGTGGATTTTTTCAAATATTTAACTGTTAACAAATGTAAAAGCGAGAGAATCTTATTTAATAATATGATTGTTATGGTCAAAGGCATGGGAAGGAAAAATATATATTTTATTCAGAATTTTATTATTTTTAATTTTTGACAATTTTTCCATTTTTCAAATTTCAGGATTTCCAAGTCATATAACTTTCAAAGTGTAGAGTTAAAAATTTTTCATATTCGTTTTGAATATAACGAAATAGGGGTGTTCGATACTATTGGCTTCTCTCTCTCGCTAAACGACAGCTATAATAAGCGAGAAAAGGACACAATGCGGTATCGAACATCCCTATAACGAAATCTGAGTTTTGTGATTTTCGAGTCACTGGGGTTGAGGTTTTTTTAAAAACAGTTTTCGCATTTTTCATTATTCTTTGGTATTTATACCAGGCTTCTCACTTTGGAAACGGTAAGCTGTAGCAAAGCACGTAAACTATACCTATATACACATAATATATAGGTATAGTATACGTGCCTTGCTACAGCTTGCCGTTTCCAAAATGAGAAGTCTGATTTATACAGGTTATAAGGTTTTCTTATGTTTTTATAAATTTCCAATGTTTCTATGGAATTTTCGGAATTTCATGCTACATTGAAAATTTAAAAAATTTTGAGTATGCATATCAATTTTTCAGTAAACCTTTCATATAGATTTTCAGAACCTAAAAAAAATTTTTTTTTTTTTAGTATTTTTAGAATGTGAAAAATATTCTAGTATTTTTATGGATTTTTTGTTTATTCAAAGTTTTACTAATTTTCAAGAAAATTATCTCGAAATAATTTTTGTGTGTTAAAAAAATGTCCAGTATTTTTTAGAATATTTATACAACTTTCAAGAATTTTTTGATATTTTTGAACATTGCTATATAAATATTTTGGACTTGATGCTTATTTATTCAAATTTCGGTCGATTTTTCATAATTTAATAAAATTCTTGGAAAATTACGTCTACATAAATTTTTGTATTTTATTTATTTCTATTTTAGCATTATTTTTATTTAATTTTCAAAAATACATATATATTTCCTATGAGATTTTATAACTTTTTTCTATTGATAATCTGATCGTGAATTCAAAGTTATATAACTCTTGGAGTACAGAGTCGCATATTTTTCAATTTGGTTTTTATGATTTACAAGTTACAAGTCACTGAAGTTAAGATATTTTTTCATAATAATTTGGGTATTTTTAATATTTCTTCGGTATTTCTACAACTTAAAAGGTTTTCTAATATGATTATAAATTTTTACTCAACTGTCCGGAATTCGATACTCTGCGAATATTAGCTTTGGAGTTCAGATATTTTTATAGATTTTTGAGAAAATATAAGAATTTTCTAGTTGTTTTATAGTTTTCCATACAGATTCTACAATTTTATGTTTTAGGATTAAAAATTTCATTAATTCTGAGGGAAATTATATTTACATGGTTTTTGAATATTGAAAGAATTATAGGATTTCTTACGTTCTATCAACATTTATAAAACCTTGAAAATCGTTTAATATTTTTGTACATTGCTATACACGTTTTTCAGGATTTAATGATCAAGAATTCAAATTTTGATCAATTTTAAATAATTTTATAAATTTCTGAGAAAAAAACATTTACAAAAATTTGAAGAATTATATATCTTACGTTTCCATATTTTTTAAATATTTATAAGATTTTATATTGTTTTCTAGTATTTATAAGGATTTCCAGTATTTTCATACATTACTATATACACTTTTTAGAATTTGATGCTCTAGAATAAAAAGTTTTTAGATTACAATTGTTTCATCGAATTCCATTACTTTTAGTATATTTATTCGAAATTTATATTATTATAAAGATTTTCTGTAATTTTTATGAATTTTAATCTACATCTTAGGAAATAATCTTTCCAAAGTTTTTTCACATTTTTAGCATTTCTGTAATTTTACTTTTTCTGTATTAATCACTAGGTTGAAAAAAGTTTGAAATTTTTATTTTCTACGTCATCCTAGCCAAACATTAATAATGGAAATTTAGTTTCGGAAAAAACTCTTCTAAAACCAAAATCTTTGTTGTTTTTGAGTTAAAAAAATTCGGAATTCCGAATATCGTTCAACTTACAAAATTTTGATTATATTTTATAAAATTCAGTAAGAACATTTCTGATAATTTTGACTTATTTTGTTATTCAGTATTGTTATTTGAATGCATTACTTTGCAAAATTATCTTTTGCATCATTCATTATCATCTTACATATTTATACATAAAATAATAATTTACTTTATCCAAATTTCATGAGTTGTTCGAATCTATAAAACTCCAATCTGCCTACACACCTGATCTTATCAGACATAATTTATACTTCATTTTCAACAGGAAATTAGAAATTTACTGAAATCAACATCCAGCATATTTTATGAGTGGTAATGAATCTCATCAATAAACAATATTTAATAATCAAACTTAAAATCTGACAGACTCAGTGAAAATTAAATTTTCTGATCCTAATGTCATAAACCCCAATCAATAATTACCTTAGTATTTTTTCTTATTCATTTTCAGAGTGGATAAAAATATCCACATGCATATTGTTGCATGGAATGCATATTTCGGCGTTTTTTTAACGTGCATGCATATTTTCACACTTTAAGGCCAAGTTCCTCCAAAAAACGTGTTTTTCTTTTATTCCATTTATTGTTAAAAAAATATTAAAAAATTAAACTTTTTACATATAAAAGTACATATATTACATGACTTGAAAAAATTTTTTTTTCATTTTTTTTTTTATCATGGCGGCTCTGAAAACAGCTGTTCAAACTCATGCAATTTTTTGGTGAGTGTCATCATTTCTTAGAAACGAATAATCTGAAAGCAAAAAGCAAAACAGTTTCATTTTCTGTATCGAATTGGCTCTGGTCGGAAGTGCAATGAAACATTTCCACTGAGAAAAAAACAAAATGGCAGACTTTTTAATTTTTGACCTTTTTTTGAACTTTTAATTGTTTATAACTTTTTTCAATAACAATGAATATTTTTAGTTGTAGTTCGGACAATAGCCAATTTGATACAGAATATGAAACTGTTTTGCTTTTTGCTTTCAGATGGTTCATTTCCAAGAAATGATGACAGTCACCAAAAAATCGGACGAGCTGTTTTCAGAGCCGCCTATATACAAAAAAAAAAAAATGAAAAATAAAATTTTTTAAGTCGTTTAATATCTGTACTTCTATCTGTAAAAAGTTTAACTTAAAAAATTTTTTTAACAATAAATGGAATTAAAAAAAAATACACACGTTTTTTGGAGGAACCTGACCTTAAACTAGTTCATGCATGTTTTCTTCATTTGTTGGAAAAAAATTGAAGCTAATAGCAAATTTTGCCAGAAATCAAAGATTTTTTACATTTCATTAGAACAGTTAAAATTCGATACATAAAAATTTTTGAAGAAAAGACCACCTCCCTGGCAGTCAAACTCTAACCGAACTTCAACTTTTAATGGTTGTAGTTGAGCTGGAGTTCGGTTGGAGATTTCTGAAATGAAAAAAAAGCCTATGCTGGATATTTTCATAAGAAATGGCATTTGTTTATAATTTTCCATCAGTTATTGTATAATTCGATCGTTAGAACAATAAAATCGGGCTGTTAATTGTCATTTTATCTAATTTTCCAGCGCATCACACTTATTTTAGAATGTCCACTTTTTCACGTTTACAAACACTCATGAGGCTGAAAAGTGTAATCCGATAACAAATCATTGATAATTGATAAATAAAATTATTGATTGCATCAACCTCATTTTTCCAAACTTGAGAAATATTGTAACTGGAAAAAGTTTTGTTGTCGGCATAGTAAATTTTATATAAATCATACGGTAAGAATTATATTACAGTAATTTATTGTAATTGAAGTATTTATGCGAATTACACACTAGAAATATTGTTTGAAGAGATTGAATTGTCAACAGTGATGTTTTTTGGTCAAATAATCTATATATACAGACTCAGTCACATCTTTTACCCAAAGTTGGACGGAACATATTAATTCATAGTTTTTCAGTGTGTGAAATATCATGAATTGGACTATAGAATCTTCTTTTAAGGCCAGGTTTCTCCAAAAAACTTGTGTATTTCTTTTTTAATTCCATTTATTGTTAAAAAAATATTTCAAAATTAAACTTTTTACAGATAAAAGTACATATATTAAACGACTCAAAAAAAAAAAAAATTTTTTTTTCATAATGGCGGCTCTGAAAACAGCTCGTCCACTTTTTTGGTGGTTGTCATCATTTCTTACTAACAAATCATCTGAATGCAAAAAGCAAAACAGTTTCATATTATGTATTAAATTGGCTATGGTCCAAACTACAACCAAAAATATTCATTGTTATTTAAAAAAGTTATGAACAATTAAAAGTTCAAAAATTAAAAAATCCGCTATTTTGTTTTTTTTTTTCGGTGGAAATGTTTCATTGTAGTTCCGACCATAGCCAATTCGATACAGAATATAAAACTGTTTTGCTTTTTGCTTTCAGATGATTCGTTTCCAAGAAATTGTGACACCCAGCAACAAATCGGACGAGTCTATGCAGCTGTTTTCAGAGCCGCCATAATAAATAAAGAAAAAAGAAAAATGTTTTTAGTAATTAAAGATATGCTCATTAATCTCTAAAAAAATTTATTTTGAAATATTGTTTGAACAATAAATGGAATTAAAAATAAAAAAACACGTTCTTTGAAGGAACCTGGCCTTAAATGAAGCTAATAACAACAAACATCTTATTTTCCATGGGATACTGCTATAAACACTTGTTTTCATCTCTAAGATTTTTGGTTGTAGATTTCAGAATTTCCAACCCAACT
Source organism: Platygaster orseoliae (assembly GCA_030522825.1). NCBI lineage: Eukaryota > Metazoa > Arthropoda > Insecta > Hymenoptera > Platygastridae > Platygaster > Platygaster orseoliae. Next base: position 525 of record JAPYZL010056381.1, on the reverse strand, counting down.
ACAACTATAACAGTTGGAGCCTGCATGCCAGGGATTTTATTTGAACGTGTTTGAAAATTGAAAAAATAGTATAATTTGCTGTAACCCACGTGTTGAATAGATGATCATTTATTTGATATAAATTTTATTTTGTCAGTTCTAATTAAAATGCATTTTTTTCATCTTTTGTGATGTATCATATGTAATAGATTTTTTGCAAACATTTTTTGGCATATTTATGCCATCGTTTGGGCATATTTTCATACATTTTTTCATTGTTTTCCATGTATATTTTTATCGACCCTGTTTTATTTTGAAAGATTATCATTCCTATAATTCATTATCATATTATAAATCCATTAATACATGAAATAATAATTCCTTTGATCAAAATATCATGAAGTGTTTGAACCCTCATTTTCCTACACATCTGATTCTATCAAACATAATTGAGAGGCTGAAAAGAAAAGAGACGTTATTTTAGAGATCGCGGAGAAGCGATGTAAAAAAAATCCAACAGATAGGTGTTCAAAAAAAAGTTGAATG
>JAPYZL010056347.1:0-17242 GCA_030522825.1 Platygaster orseoliae | reverse complement strand
ACTTTTATATTCTTAAAATATTTGTTAGTTAAAAATTCCAGTTCACAATTTTGAATATACAGTTGTCTCTTTGCAATGGGGCAATTAAAAAGATGTAGGATAATCACGTTCAGAGACACTTTGCATTAATGAAAAATTTGATTCACAAAACTGACTTCTGATTGGGTAGGGGAGGCAAAATGAGTATATTGCCCCCCCGGTGAAATTTCTGGGGGAGCAGCTGCTCCCGCTGACCCTCCGGCTGCGACGTCCCTGCAGTTACTTTAATTTGAAGATCTTTTTTTTTAATTTGGAAGTTTGACGACCTTTTTTTTTTTTTTAGAAATATTTTCATATGAAACCCTTCCCCCAACGGTAAATCCTGCGTACGGGCCTGGGCTGTTTTTCAAAAAACTCAAAATCAAAAAAGATATTAGGTTCGAAATCTTAGAAATCTGATTTGTTGAAATTTTCAACTCTAATATCTTTTTTGATTTTGAGTTTTGTGAAAAATTGTCTTACGATTTCGCAAACTTTTAACCCCTAAAATATTAACTGATGACTTTGGGAGGCCCTGTATTAAATAATTAATAATGATAAAAATTATCGGAAATTAATGTTCACATTAATATTAATATTTTTATTATAACTATAAAAAAATAAATATTAATTTATTATTGACATTAATGGATTTTTGAATACGCTGCTTTAAAGCAATGGTAGGGGAACTTCTTGATATTTACTGATAGTCATCAGTAAGAATTTTATTGAAATATCTCATCCCTATAGTTGCAAGGTCGCGGCTCAAAGCCGTCACAATGGCGCCAGAAGAGAGGAAAATGCGTGACCGACGCCTAGAAACAAAGACGATAAATCAAGATGGTTCTTGCCTCCTGATCAACTGCAGTAAGTGACCAACTAGGAATGCTATACGTCATTCGTTTCTTAAATGGTTAATTCAAAACGTCTTGAAATCGACGTTATTTCTTGGAAAAAACACTCGCAGGTAGATCCTTGATTATACGGTCGAAAAAGTTGGTCCATCTTTTTAACGAAGGAGATTTGACTGGCAGATTCATTCTTTCCATTTCCAAGGCGGCGGCGGCGAGTTGTTTCGCTTGGACCTTGCCACATGCTGAGTCTCAGCGAGTTCTCGCTCGGCTCGGCCGACTTACAAAAGCCAACTCGAGTTGCATGAAACTCCTTTTGCCCTCCTGACTCCTGTGAGAGAGGAGGCTTTATCGCATTTATCGTACGGATCGTACGGTCCAACGGGTCACGTGCATCTTTAAAATTCCGCCAATCGCGAGCGAGGGCCCTTTCGCGATATGAAGCAGAGATTGCCCATGCCCGGCATCCACTCCTAATGGCCATTTTTGGTGCAGGTAAAGCTAATTTCCAAACGTAGCCAGTATTCGTCAGTTATACTAGATCCCTTAAGAGCATTGCTCACGTTTTAGATAGCATCGTATCCGGTTGTTGTGCTCTGCATTGTTTCCATTTACTTACTCTCTGGATGCTCTCTTATTCTTATTTCTCCTCCCCAGCCAGATGCAACATGCAGAAACAGTATTCAAAGCACCATTGCCATTTAAGTCTTTATTGCAACATTTCGCCAAGCACGTGAAAATTCGTGAAGAATTTATTGTACAAGCTGATTGAACATAACGCACCGAGGAAATTATAGATTGTGACAAAACTTTTTTTCTTCCAAATTCGCGAAAATACTTAGTAGGAATGAAGATGAATATTATTGAAGTTTCGAAAAATGGGTAAAAATTTGGAAATGTTAATATAAAAAAATATGTCATCTCGCGGAAATCATCGGGAATATTTGTTATTTTTATAAAAAACTGAGAAATTCGAAATTTTTTAAGGTATGATGGATTAGTTTTGTAGGTTGTGAAAGATTTCATGAATCCGTACAAATGTGGCAACTGCGTGATGGTCGTGATATTTTATAAAATAGAAAAAAGTTTCATTTTATAGAGATTATCGAGAATATTTGCTATTTTAATGAACAAACTGAAAATTCAAAAATCTCAATGTATAAAAAAATGTTTCATTCTATAGAAATCATGTAAAATATTAACCATTTCAACGAAGAACTGAACATTTCAAAATTTTTTGAGAAATAAACAAAAACTTAAAATCTGAAAGGTGATAAGTGATTGCAAAAAATTTGTAGAACTTTTCATAAGATTGATAAATTGTGTAGATTGTGAAGAATTTCAGGAATCCCGTACAACTATTACAACTGCATGATGTTTTTCATGTTTTATAAAATCGAAAAATGTTTTATCGTTCGCAGGTGGTCGAAAATTAGGAAATCTCAATATAAAAAAATAATTCATCCCACGTAACTCATTAAAAATATTTGCCATTTCGATGAAAAACTGAAAATTTCAAATTTTTTTTAGGTTTAAAAAAAATTAAAAATCTGTCATGTGATGACTGGTTGCAAAAAATTCGTAGAATTTTTCATAAGATAATATTGCAATTTGTGAAAAATCTCAGGAATTACGTTCAGCTACAACAACTGCTTGATAATTTTCATGTTTTATAAAATCGAAAAATGTCATATCGTTCGGAGATGGTCGAAAATTTGGAAATCTCAATATCAAGAAATGTTTCATACCAATAGAAATCATAGAGAATATTTGCCATTTCAATGAAAAACTAAAAACTTCGAAAATCGTTACGAATGAAAAATAACTATAAATTTGAAAGATGATGAAAAATTGGAAAAAATTCGTAGAATTTTTCATAATATTAATAAATTTTGTAAATAATTTAATTATGTTTAAAATAATTGTGAAAAATTTTAGAAATCTCGTACAACTTACAACTGCGTGATATTCTTCATATTTTATAAGGTCGATCAATATTGTATCGTTCGCAAATGGTCCAAAATTTAAAAATTTCCAACATTATTAATGTTGTGTCAAGTTAAAAAAAAACATATGCATTTCTTTTCTGTTTTTTCTCGTAAAGGTTCTGAACAAGAATACTAGAACTCCAGTACACCGAGATGAAAATAGTTATAATAATATGGTGAATTATAAAACCCACTAAAGTTTTGGGACATATAACCAAAACTTTAGGCATGATAACCAAATTATTGGTTATTGCAACTTAATGATCAGTCATGAAAATTGAGCATTAGTTGCTATAACAGAAGCTTTAGTTGTCATAACAAAAGTTTTGGTTGCAAATGCCAAACAATTTCTCTCCGTGTAGAAGTTGTAGTATCTTTAGTTCTGAAATACATGGAATATACATAAATAATTCAGGTGACATGTTTCTGCGTCGCAGGCAAACCCTTGCACCTGAGACATATATCCAATATCACATCGCTTTTTCATTGAGTTATCGGAGGTCGAAAGCGTGTAATCGGCGTGATAATAGCGTCATCATAATACCAATGTTCTCAGTGTACAGTAAAGTTGAACTTTAATCCAACTCTTTTTTGCAGCTTAAGCAACGCCGAGCCTTTCATGACTCGAGTCATGCTCTCAACGTTTCCTTGGCTGTCGAGAAATTCGCTCGTGTCTCACGACCAGACAAAGAAGAGCCGAGAAGATTCGAAACTTGGCTCTTGTTTGCATCAGACGAGAGAAACACGCCAACTTGCGACTTATCAAACATTCGTATTTTATAAAAAATAAATAAGTAATCCATCCAATTTTGGCGATAGCTCACGAGTGCGAACAATATTTTTCATCATGAGAGCCGCAAAATCGTTTCAAAGTTGCGATTTTGAGGTTAGAATGATGAAAACACAATTTCATGCCTTGGTCAAAATATTTCCAAGTAAATTGCACAAGGACGATGAAAGTGCGTTCTCATGGGAACATTTTTATTGTGTTTGTCATTGGATATGGCGGGATTTATTTTGTGAGTTTCTGCGCGTTTTATACGTGGTATACGAAGGCTAAGATCCCGATAGGGCAGCTTCGAAAAGCAAAAAGGACCCAAGGCACTTTCTTCTTCCCTGCGCGCGGCATTCGATGTGGTCTGGCTCTTTTGTTTCCCAGCCATTCGAACCCAGCCGAGATCCTATCTCGCATAAATAATTATCCAGCGACTTGGCAGCCGCAGATGCTCCTCTCTCTCTCTCTCTCGGCATCCCCAAAGTAACTCTCCTCCAAAGCACAACCGAGAGCCTCCAAAAATAAAAAAAATTTATTCACTTTTTCGCTTTATCAGCCTATTTATGTAAACAAGTCATAAAAATTTGTTCGCGCGAGAAACTTGTAGTGTTTTAGGTCCATTTCGATCCATTTTCTTCCATTCGCTTCCCCAACTACTATTCACTTTTTTTTACAAAACTAGAGATGCTGCTGAGTGCAACAGGTGCTGCCCAATCGGCACGTAACCTTTCAGAAACATTTGTGAGAGCTTTCGTTTGAAATACTGCATATTTTTTTCAGTTCAAAAATTACACTTGAAACGTTTCGGATAAAAAGTGGCAGAATACTTTCAAAAGAAACATTGCTGAAACGTTTGATATGTGTAAAAAGGAGGTCAAAGAAAATTTTCAACGAAAGTTTTACTGAAAATTTCATAAAACGTTTTATAAGTGATTCAATTGAAACTTTTTAAATGGAAAATATGAGAATCTTTGCAGAATAATTTCTACTGAAATATTTCATATGAAATAAGTCAGATATCTAACAAAACAAGTATTGTCAAGATGTTTCAACTTAGACGTTTATGAACGTATATGAAATGTTTCAAATGAAAAATTACTGATACAATTTACATGAACCAAATTAAATATCTTTCAAAAATGTTGTTGTGAAAAAGTTTCATTGAAAAAATTGTGAAATGTTTTGTAATATTTTTATTGAAACGTTTCAGTTGAAAGTAATCAAAAATGTTCATACAGTCACATTCATGAGAGTTTTTTGTTACCTTACATGAAGGTTTCAGTAATATTGCTAGTGAAATATTTAAAAATCTATATTTCGGATAATATTTTTATATAAATCTTTCATAAAAAATATTATAAACACAGCTGTTACATCCTTTGATAGAAACATTACAAATGAAAGCATACTGACAGCTTCTTGAAACATTGTGTGATTTTTGAAAATTTTTCGTGCCCATTGGATGCATTTCATGATATTTTCTTTTAACTTTTAATTGTTGATAAAAATAATTGAGTAGGTAGACTTGTGTTCAACAACCGAAAATTTTTTGAATTATTCAAGTTCCAATTTTATTCATCAAATTAACTATAAAATAAGAGGCAAAAAAAGCCAAGCATAAAAGAATCCAAGATAATTGTCGTTTCTATTTAATCATTGTTAAATATAATTTACAAAATCAGAAAAATTTGTGATTCTTATATTTATGGCCAAGTTTGTTCAAATCGACGGTATAAGAGTTGATAAACAATAAAAATTATGATACGTCTACACTAATATACCTTTTTAATATTTCTAATTTTCTTTATACTTATGTGAAATTTTTTTTCAAACAAAACGTTTTTTGATCCATTTTTTAATTTGTCAAGCAATAATTCGCTATTTTTCAATGATCCAAACATATATTGTGTTTTGAACGTATCTTAATTTTAATTCAAAACTTGTATTTGTGATAATGAAAAAATATATTTTACCAATTAAAACTGCTCAAAAATGCAGTACATTTTTGTTATTGATACAAATTTACCATACATTCTAACAACAACAAAAATGTACAATTTCAAAAAATTTTCTTCCAAAATATCAACATTGTCTATAACTATAACTATTCTTATGCGATTATTTCTTAATTTTTTTTAACCTTTTCACATTGCAGTAAGTTGATAAAAAAAATTAAATTAAAATTAAATTTTTCGTTTTTGACTTTTAAACTTTGGTAAATTCGATAAAAAAAGTTGTCATGAAAAAATCTTGAGATTCGAAATTGCAAAAAATTGAGTTTGAATTATTCGATATCAAGAAATATTACTTTTGATACAAATTTTGATCTGGAATCTGATAGTTCCTCTATAAATCATTATTTTCGATCGTAAAACGATTAATTTCTCGTTCTTTCACCGCTTTTTTCTATTGTAATTCAAAAATTAATGTTATCCTAATTTTGATCGTGAAAAAAAAAACTAACACAAAATATTTTACGAAAGTATAATATTGTTGTTACGAATAATGCATTGATTTGTCGCCAGTTGGTGTATTTTCGAGACTAGATTGAGTTGATTTCAAGACTGTCGTTATTTTAAAAAATTTTTCATCTCATGAGATATGTTGCAGGTTGACGTTTGAGGGATACCAAAACCAATTAAGTTGTTTCTGCTATCAACTGCATACTATATACATATAATGCAAATAATATTTTAACAAATTCATTCACTTAGCATTGCCATGAATTTAGTTGTAAAAAGTAAAAAAGAATTTAAGAATGTTTTTATTCTAAAAACATCTTTTCTACACTAAAAAATCATGCTCTTAGAGCATTTTTTTAGACAAAAAATTTTCCTGAGTAAAAATAAGTGATGTAAAAATTTAGATTTATTTTTTCCATAAAATTCTGTTTTCGCAATATTTTTTAAACGCTATTTTACGACTGTGAATATTTCTATATCGATTACTTTCTGCAGTAAAAAAAAATGTCAGCAGCATTTTGGAAATACCTGACAACGGTTAGAACGTTTCTGAGACCTGTACAATGTTTCGAAGAAGAAGAATCAACTTGGATTGGCATATGCTGACAGCTCAAAAATATTAGACCAACATGGAACTAAAGGTAATATTTTGCATATATCGAATATTGATTATAATTATTATACATCAAACATTTATTATTATAAAAATCGTTAGATCGCGAAAAACGTTGCTTGGGAATTTTTCTCCAACATTCCAAAAGCATCTTGACTAAGACAAAACAGTAATTAGATGCGGCTTATCGCTTTTTCCAAACGCAGGCAAAAATTCATTGTATAACGAGAAGTATCAGTTGACGTTAACCAAGAGTTACTATTCTCGCAGAGTAAGGGTAAAGTGAGATTATCAGGATATTCATTACTCACATATTTTGAGATACTTCCGAAATCCGATACCGAAAATAACAAATTTTGGGTTGTTTTGAAACAGTCAACAAATTCTGCAAACATCTCTTTTAATATACAAGTTGATGATATTCAATAGGATATGTCAATAGTAAGCTTTCGAGAAATTGTATATTTACATTATAATATTTATAATACATATTTATTTATAATAATTATCATTATAAATATAAATTAACGTTCATAAATAACTAAAAATATTTGTCCTCATTGTATTCTTTGAAAATTATTGCAACATGTAACTTGTCCCTTTGTTTAACTTGGCAAAAATTTGATAAAGATAAATTTATACTTTCTATAAATCAAATTGCGATAAAAAAAATGATAATATAAATCCTTCGGCACTCTATGAAAACTCGTGTATTGGAGAGAAACTTACGAAATTTCGGCGTCTTTTAACTAGTGCGAAAACATGGCGTCCGCATAAAATATTCAGCTGGGAGACGCTTATGTCCTGTCTGGACTGAGGCCACCTCAACGACCTGCTTACGTATCTAATGCACATGTATGCAAAATTCAGTGTTTATCCATGCAGATATGTAGATTTGCATAAAGAGCAGAGACACATATATTGATATTTATCCATATACTGGCCGCTCAACGTCAAGAAAACAGGCATTTACTATTGAAATTTCAGACATCGCGTTCAAATTATAAATATCTGAAATAGCTAGTAAATTACCTGTATCTAGGATACGGAATTTTCTGCGCAAGAAGGTAAATCTGAGAATATTTTGAGGGTCGTGCAATAAGTACGTCGCGCACTTTTTAGTCTTTTTCGACCCCTCCCTCCCCTTATGTCACACTTAGTCACAAATATTTAGACTCCCCCCTACCTATAAACGTCATGTCACACTTTCGAAATGTATGTTTTTGAAAAATCAATTATAATTATACATAAATATTGAAGAGTCATTGAACAATAGTTTTTCCGACTCAAAGAAAATAATAATCTTTATTCGGGAAAATTTTTCTTCAACGAAATTCTAATTATAAATATTTGGCTAGAATAACGTATAGTAAAAAAAATTTGAAAAATTGTGACAACCCACGGATTGATAAGAAAACTAGATTATACTTAATTTTAAAAATAAAAAAAATCTTCGGGCCCTAGAGCATTGAATTCTAGAATTATATGTAGACATTATTGGAAGAACCATCAAATCTTTTGAATCATACGACCTCTGAAGAAATATCAAAAGCTAAAGAACTGAAAAATATAAGCAAATACCTGCGATCTCTAAAACTACGAATTTTCAAGCATCAAATTATGCAGAGCGTATAAAGTAACGTATAAAAGTACAAGAAAACGATACAATAATTTATGAATACTGGAAAAGCAAAAAACACACGAGATTTCAAAAAAACTTATAATCATGGAGATTTAATTTTCCCAGAAAAATATAAAAGTACTAAAAATCTATCCAAGTTTGGAATATAAAATACCGAATTCCAGAAATCTGTAAAAGAATATACAAAACACTAGGAAATCTAAAAACTTGCTAGAAAATCATTTGTAGAACAAATAATAAAAACATGTACTAGGAATTGTTAAATACTCAAAAAGTATGTAAAGATAATTTTCTCAAAAATTTAAATAATTTTGAATCCTAGAAACATGGTATTTTTGAAATACCTATAAATTTATACAAACAATATACTTAGAATGAATAGAAAAGTTACTGTTTTTTTCAAAATCATTAAAAATAATCACAATCGTTAAATTATCAAAACTATAGCATCACATTCTAGAAATCTATAAAGTGATTCATAGAATATCCGAAAATCTATACAAAAAAGTAGAAAATACAACAATATTTTATGAATATCTATTAAAACAAAAAAAATACAAGAGTACCTAAAATATTAATTGTCATTTATATTAAATTTTTCCAGAAATCTATAAAATTACTGAAAATCTATCTAAGTTTTGATTACAAAGTACCGAATTACAGAAGTCTATGAAACATTCTGCAAAATACTAGAAATCTAAAAAAATTGTTAAAAATTACTTTACAGTTTGATGAATACAAAAAAACATGTGACAAATACTAGGAATTGTTTAATACACTCAATCACTACGTAAAAATAACTCTCTCAAAAATTTATGTAATCACGAATCCTAGAACATGTAATTCTTAAAATACGTATAAATATACAATAAAAAAGTACTGAGAATGCATACAAAAGATACTGTTTATAACAATTGAGTCCAATCTTTGTATATCTTAACTATGAATAGTGACACTATAATAATAATACGTTCACAATAGAAAAAGTAATTGAACATACAGTAAAGTTGATTTAAAAGTTACTTGTGAATTCAATAATTTTTTTTTAACCTTTACACATTTACTGTTCAGCGCGAAATATTTTTTTTTTTTCAATGGCCTAATGAATATAATCAGTTCAATATATTCTGATTTTTAACTACAGTGGATAACAATCGATTATTTCTGCATACTCTGAGAATGATAGTGACAACTTGATAATACTTGAAGCTAAAGAATTTGGTCTTTAACATGCTATAAATAACAGCTTGTTTCATGTATCACGTAACGTTTACGCATCTACAATGAGTACAACAAATGTACTTGTAATTTTCTGAGATTAAACACGTACAAAAAATCAATCTCTTATTTGCTGATGCTGGCCTTGAATGAGGTATTGATTACAAGTTGATAACAATAGTTATGACAAATTATGAGTGCAGAAAAAAGCGAGTTACAAAAAATAATATAATGTTTTCACGCACCAGTTGTTATTTATAAATGTATTTTGCGCGTGTATATGCATCAATTATGCTGGAATCTTTTTACGTTCGTTTAATTGAGCAGTAAAAATCATTAGTGAATAATTTCTCGTGTAAGATAATCAGGGAATCAAAGTGTATGCTCGTGATTCGAGATTTCTGGAATTTATATAGAAATGTAACAAGTTGAAGATCGATTGGGAGATTTTCCAGTTTACAAATTCTAGTTTCACTGAACAGTCATAAATTCCAAACTTATCAACAATCTGTTCGACTCTGGTATTTTCCGTAATTTTTTAACAATAAGTCACACTAATAAAATTCGTAGTATTTGAACCCACGTGGTGATATATCACTCCACAATCATTTCTAGTAACCACGTACTCATGATATTTATTTAAAAAAAAGAAATGTTTCTTCTGCCTCGTAATTTTATCAGATCAATCAAATAAGCACAGTCATCAAACAGTGATTAATTTACAGATTACACTCGACCAAGTTTTTTGCAATTATGTGTGCGTAAAAATATAGCAGTAATGATTGCGTAGGTCTTAAAGTGCACATTGGATAACAACAATAGTAGTCATTGTTGAATTGTGAAATGGCTGGGGAGGATCAGATTCAAAATCGCTTGCGTTATAAGGTATACGGAGAAAACGACTAGTGTAGGCGATCGCAGAGTTGCAGACCTGTGCTTCCTCGAGATTATTATATTTTACGTTGAAACTTGATTCCGTTCATCGATTTCGGATAAAGTCAAAAAAGGATTTTCATAAGATTATCAAGAGAAAGAAGACAAACTTGCCATTTTTTGCTTAAATGATAATGAAATGTTCAATTTATTAAAATTTTCTCGAGAAATATGATGATTGGCTAAATTCGAGAAATTCGTGTTTCAAAAGAACTTTCGTGAGCACGTTCATGGCAAAACGATAGCAAAAAGCAAACAAATGTTGAATGGAGAAAAAAATTGGAATGTTTTTCTACAAGTGATTACTGGCCGATAAAATAGGAGTAAGTTGGGCCGCGATCATGGGGCCCTTTTGTCAAGGCACAATGAACCCTTGGAGGTTGTACCATAGGACTCGTTGGGATCAGCTTCATCTCGTACACCTTTCCTAAATCAAACATCGAAAAAAGAAAAAAGAAAAAAATGAACCGGGATACTCGAGGGCACACTAGCAAAGTTAAGGACTTTCGAATATTCTCGAAACGCCCCCCTGTCGCTTCGAGTCATTTTCTAGAGCCCAAGCTTACCACGGAATACCTTATTATTTACGCCATTGTGGAGAACGATAATAGATTATTCGCTAAAGAATCAAGTTGCCTGAAAAAAATAACATATATATTATTTCCAAGAAAGGCTCATAACGCCGAGTGAACCGAGATTTCATCTTTCGAGTGCGTTACATAATTCCAAAAGTCATTACCACGCGGTACACTTGTGTTAATCAAAAAAACCTGTTTTCGTCCATTATTCTTACGTACCCTTTTTCTTGCAAATGTGAGACCCTTGCCTCGAAATTTACCTGCATGTCAAAGCTCAGAGGTTCATATATTCCACCGTTTTATCGCTCTAGTCGTATGAATGTTTCGTGTAATGATTATTATTATTTCTTCTCGGTCATTGACACTTTGGCGTATGCGAGGTCAATTTTTACATATAGAACACGGAAAAAACAAATGGTTGTCACAACTTCATGAATAGTAAAAGTTAAGGCAAATGTTACTATTTATGAGGTTGTGACAACCATATTGTTTGTTCAGTGCACATTATAAAGACTTTTTTTAATTTCAATTCATGTTCAAAAATTGTTTCAATTCGCGCTAATGAATCAATATGAAATCCTCCTGCAGAAACACGTGTAAATAAGACTTGGAGGAGCGTGAAAAGTGTAAAAAAATGCAAGTACAGCGAGACTTGAGGCGCGATGCAAAGGATTTGAACATGGTATAGAAATAGCGGCAATTATGCGTGGTTTCTCTTGCCCCTTTCCTCGATATAAGGATCGGGAAGGGAACGGTGACCATCGCGCGAGGTCATTCGAATCATTTGAATACCGCGGGTGAAAGAGCAGGATAGGCCAAAGTAAGAAAGACAGTGGTTAAAAAAAGAGGGATAGAAAAAGAAGAAGGAGAAGGAGAAGGAGAAGAAAAGATGAAAAAAATTAGCGAGAGAGAAAAGGTGAAGGAGAAGAGAAGAAGAAGAAGAAGAAGAGTGTTGAGGCAACACGAGAGAGACGGGAATGCGGAGAACCTTGAGAGACGGAGAGCTTACGGGAACCGGTTACCCAGGAGGTAAACACGCCAACTTGATGTATCCGTGCGCGATCGGCCATCCTTGTCTTGTTCTTGACGAGGACTTGCCACTTATGCCCCTAGAATCTGGAGTGACTCCTTCAGGTCCCTGGCCTCAGTATAAATTGCACTCGCAAATTTACATTTTTTGAATTCATCATCGCCAATTCCAGGTACCAAGCACAATTGTACAAGTGGAGGATACTATTTTACGAATACCAATAAGTATCACAAATTATAAAAATACTAGTAACCCTGGCGATCAAACATACACCAGATCTGGTGTATGATGTTTTTTCTGAAATTTCCGCGAAAGTGAGCCTTACACCTTCGTTCCTTGCTCCGAAAGCATTCCTTTCCTCGGAAATTTCGAATAATGTAAATGATTTATCTAATAATATTTTACAAAACCTTATTTGAAAATCCGTATTTAAAGAATATGAACATTGAAAACGAAGAATAAAGGAAACTCTGAAAATATAGTCATCAACTGAAATTAAATACACCTTACACCAGATCTGGTGTATGTTTGAACGCCTGGGAATTCGTCAAATCTTCATTCAAAAATTATGAAATTCATAGAGTAGCCAGAAAATACTTTGAACTGTAAAAATACTTAACATATTCGAAAAATCTGACGAAGAATCGATGTTACACATCCATTAAATTTTACCAATACCGAAAAATACAAAATATGCTGAAAATGCTTTAAATCTATCAACGTAATGTTTTCTGAAAAGTGTAACTCATTACTGAATAATTTGAGAATCTAAAATTCTAGATCAATATTTCAAGAAATTGTAAAATTATACTCGTGTACACAAATCGTTAAAAATTATTATATAATTATAAGATATTAGAGGAAATATATGTTTCTGAAAAACCCATTTTGGAATTTTTTTTATCTACGTCCTTGCAAAAAGTGGCATTGATGCCAATAAAAATTAATATAATTTTATTTTGTCAACAAAAAACAAGTGAATGGAAACGATTTTTCTATAAATATTTCTTAAGGGCGTTCGATGGAAACTATAATTTTTTTCAATTACTCGTTTCAATCCTTAGAGTGAATTTTTGTCAGTTGAATCGAGTGAAAATACTGCCACTCAAGAAGGAATTTAAAATTCACTCTCATAGAATAAAAATTCAGTAAACAAATTGAATAATAAAATTCTTAATTCTTTTCTTATATTTCAGTTGAATTCCTCTCTAAAAAATGTGTTGAATTTTACTCTAAGTGTAGTGAAATTTAACTAATTTTAAATTACTTTTCAAAAATAAGAAAATTGTAAAAATATTGGAAAAGTTACAACATTAATAATAATTGCCATGTAAATATAATAATACAAAAACGATTCCAAATTAATTCAAAAATTTTTGAATCAAATAAAAATCAAATCAAATGATTCGAAATTTTATTTCATTGTATTTATTTTCATATTCATATCAGAATTTTATACTTTTGAAAAATGATTGATTTCAACTTTTCGTCATAAGAACTTTTGTTTTGCAATTTTTATCATTTGAATCTATAGTAAAAACACTGCCACTCACAAAGGGATTTTAAATTCACTCTCATAAAATGAAAATTCACTTTTAAAAAATGTATATTTTATTAACACCCAAATTATATCTTGTGGTTTCCAATTAAGTCGAAACATACAATACACCATCATACAATGTACCTACAATAAATTAAAAATTTTTATTTCATCTCCTCGAAATCAACTTTAATAATGTCATATTTCGAAAAGACAGTTCTATTTCTGTGTAAATAGTTCTTGTGCAGAGGAAGATTAAATAACTTCGTAAACATTTTCCGTTGAAGCCAAAACAAAAATCTTTCTTCTTATAAAAAAACAGACCAATAAAGTGTTTTATTCATAATTTGTTAGTAATCGGATATTTGGACGTGAATTAATAGCGAACTGTGAATAAAATATCGTACTGCGAGTTTTGAAAATTGCCTATTTTGACGAAACGATTACAGCCCTCGGCTTAGCCTCGGGCTGCAAACTTCCGTTTCGTCGAAACCGACATTTCCAAAACACCCAGTAATATACTATTTTAATCAATTTCTGTGATTCACTTACTGAAGAGAACACTTGAATAATCCAATAATCTTTATCTTTGTTTAGGGAATGCAATTTACAAAACGCCACCAAAAATTTAGTTTTCTTGGAATGTCCTCAATTTTTATGGAATTTATTGCTTTTTTCAGTTCATGCACTGAGAATCTAAAATTTGTTCTCTGAAACAGACAATTTTTTGACGATTCTTTTTTTTTCGATTTGAAAAAAACAACACTAGCAAACTTGATTAAAATGGCCTGAGATTCCTGGAGCCAGAGAGAGCGCGTGCTGGTAAATTTATTTCTCTGCGAAAGCCGGGAAAGAGTATTTGCACAGTAGAGAGTGTACTATCGTGAGTGGCTGCGTTACCACCAAGCAAATATATAATTCATTACTGACGAAATACCAAGTCCGCTTGGACACATTTTTTTCTTCCATTCTGTGACGCAAAACTTGACGTCGATGGAGGGAATTTCAATATTGACGACGCGTCACACATAGAATCATGACCTATGGCAATATACGCAACTGCGAATATTTTTTTTTATACATTTGAAACACATATTTTAAATGTCATTAACATGACATCACCAGATAATTGAATAAAAATTTTGTATAGTACTTGTGTAACTTGTAGCTTTTTCAAATTACTTGTTACGTATGCATCATCTTACAATTTTATCTTTATTCTACATATTTTCGCATAACTTAACATAAAGACTTTGTATTTTGCATGGCTTAATGGAAGTAAGACCACCCTCGACGCGCAATGCCTCAAGCATGGAATGTTATCGCTAAACCATAGGGAATTACTCTTGGAGCAATGAGCGCTTCCGCAAAATTATTACATGATAATTTCTTTTGGATGAATTATGTCGGAAAAAGAGTCAAGATCCATGGATTTTTTAGTCAGTGGAGGTAACATATTAAAAATTCTTTGAGCCATGAATGATTATTTATTTTTCGAAGATTCTTGAGTGACATTGTCTGCATTTTATAATTATCTTGTTGATTTATCAAAATCGTTTTCAAAAAAAAAAACATCTCTGCAGAGGGTAGAATATTTGTACGTAAACGTATCAGCGAATTTCTTATCTACTGAGACTTGGAACAATCCTCTTTTCTGCTTGCACGTGCGAAATCTGAGGCCTTCTCTGGTTTGAGATATTTTTTCTTCTCCAAGTGCTATCAATAAAAAAAAGCATTTCTTATCGTCATCAAAATCGAGATTTTCAAGAAAATCACAAGTAATATCGTTTCGTGTATCAATATTTTTCACTTGAAAAATGAACGAACAGATTTTTTTTCAATAAGAAATTACGTTGGGATAATTTTGAATTTCCATTAAAAATACTCAAAATTATTCAATCATCTGGAGTGAATCATACTCAAGAAATAATACAAGTCCCAAAAATCAAGCGATTTCTCCTTCAATAAGTATTTTTGTTTTTTCTTCCCTAGCTTTTGGCGCACGATTTTGGGTGCCTAATTAACTATTTTCAACAACAACAAAATTTCTTATAGTCATCGAATTTAAGATTTTTACAAAAATCTCAAGTAATATTGTTTCAAAAGTAATTTTTTTTTCAATTAGAAATCACGTTAAGATCATTTTGAATTTTCATTTAAGAAACTCAAAACCATTCAATCATCTAAAGCCAATCATATTCAAGAATGAATGCAAATCCAAAAAATTGAATAATAACTTCTTTAATATGTTTCTTTGCTTTTTCTTTCCTAGTTTTTGATCCACGATAAGGGTCCTTAATTAATTATTTTAAACAAAAAATAGGATTTCTTATAGTCATAAAAATCAAGATTTTCGCAAAAATCCTAAGTAACGTTGTTCCAATGTCATTTTTTTCCACTTGAAAAATGAAAGTACAGATTTTTTCATTCAATAAGAAATCACGTTGAGATCAATTTCAAATTCAATTAAAAATACTTGGAATTATTCAATCATTTGGCGCGAATCATATTCAAGAATTTATGGAAGTCCAAAAAATAAAACAATTTTTCCTTCAACATGTTTCATTGTTTTTTTTTCCTAGCTTTAGACGTAAGACTTTGGGTCTTTATTTAACTATTTTCAACAAAAAAAAAGCATTTCTTATCGCTTTTAAAATCAAGTTTTTTGCAAGAATCATAAGTAATATACCGTTTTAAATATCATTTTTTTCACTTGAAAAATGAATAAACAGATTTTTTCTTGCAATGAGAAATCACGTCTAAATAATTTTGAATTTCCATTAAAAATATTCGAAACTGTTCAATCATGAGTTAATCATATTCAAAAAATAATGCAAGTCCAAAAAATCAAGCGAATGTTTCTTCAATATGTTTCTTTATTTTTTCTTTCCTAGCTTCCGACCAACGACTATCAATTCTTATTTTACTATTTTCAACCAAAAAAAGCATTTCTTATCGCCATCAAAATAAAGTTTTTTGCAAAAATACCCAGTGATATCCTTTCAAATGTCATTTGTTTTACTTGAAAAATGTATAATCAGATTGTGTCTTTCGAAAAGAAATCACATCAATATTATTTTGAATTTTCATTTAAAATACTTAAAAATATTTAATCTTTCAGAGCCAATCATTTTTAATAAATAATGCAAGTCCAAAAAATTAAACAATTTCTCCTTCAATATGTTTCTTTATTTTTTCTTTCCTAATTTTCGATCCACGATTTGTGTCCTTAATAAACTATTTAGAACCAAGAAAAAAAGCATTCCTTTACACATTAAAATCAAGATTTAGCAAAAATCACAAGTAATATCCTGTCAAATGTAATTTTTTTGCTTAAAAAATCAATAAACAAATTTTTTATTTCAGTAAGGAATCACGTTAAAACTGTAGGAAAGCTGTAGGCAAGCCGCTTCGCGGCTTGCCTACAGTTTTCCACTCTAATCCATATGGTTCTGCGTTGCCAATTTGACGTTTATGGTGAATCTGTCGATACTAAACGAGTTGTGAACTATATTTTTCACAACGAGTGCATCGAAAAATCGATTTCGGCGTCTGTCAAATATGGCTAAACTGAGCGACTTTCAGTTGTTTCAT
>JAPYZL010056341.1:0-22085 GCA_030522825.1 Platygaster orseoliae | reverse complement strand
AAGGTATTCAGACACTGAAAGCGATATCTTTCTGAAGCATATTATCGTGGGAATATTGAATGGTTTTTTGTCCGGATTTTGGTGGCGCACCCTGTATGCAGAATATATATTATAAGCTAAAATTGCATAACTATGTAAAATAAGCATGCAATATTTATGTTGATGCATATTTTCAGTCTCTCTGCACAAAAGAAATCATTCTTGAATAATTCTATCAGAATAATAAAAACTACCGTTGTTTCAAAATCTGCAAAATCTGCAACAAAAAATGTACACAATACTAAAGAGTATCTTAATTACTTAACAGTAACTAAGTCATTACTAAACAATATGCAGAATATGCATAATAAGCTGAAACTGAGTAAATATATAAAATAAACATACAATATGCAAATGCTTATTTTCGGTCACTCTACTCATCATAAATAATGACGAATTTTTAAAACAATGATTCAAGTATCAAGTTTTTGTTTTTAATAACTCATAAAATGATAGAATATCAGTATTCAAGTTTCACAATAAATTTAGGGTTGCGGTTTGAACAAAAATTTGGCCCTGTTGGCGCACATAACAACCGAAGTTGAAGAAGATCCAATCACCAGACTTGCCTTCAATCTCGGTGTTGAAAATGTCAATATTCTGGGAGGTGAAGAGAACAACAGCAAACACTATTACATGGTTTTCTTGAACGGCAAAATTCTTGGCATCGTCAAAGACTATACACGTTTCATCAATGTTTTCCGACTCCTCAGAAGAAAAGGTCTAATCAATGGTTATGTTTCCATTTATCCGCAACATCAACACAGGTTTGCAACAAAAATAGTTTAAGAAAGAAAAAAGGAAAAAATGTGAACCCATGATTAACTGATATTATTTTTAAACATATTCAGATGCGTTCAAATAAGTTCTGATGCTGGCAGAATGAGTCGTCCTTACATCATCGTCAAATTCGGAGAACCTCTCGTTCAATCCAAACACTTGGACTTACTGGATCGGGGAATGCAAACTTTCGACGGTTTGGTTCAAGAAGGTAATTGCTTCCACAAGTTTAATTTTGAACAATTGTCTTTCAAATGTTGTAAATCAACAAGAGAATATTTTTCTACTAAAAAAACACAAAACATAAAAAAATTGCAATACGTAACACAAAACTGAATTTATTGATTTTGATTTACAGGCCTGATCGAGTACTTGGACGTGAACGAAGAAAACGACAGTAACATTGCTTTTAACGAGGCACAATTGACTGCAAATACGACACATTTGGAAATCGAACCGTTCACGTTGCTCGGTGTTTGCGCCGGTTTGGTGCCGTACCCTCACCACAACCAGAGTCCCAGGAACACTTACCAATGCGCTATGGGAAAACAAGCCATGGGTACCATCGGTTACAACCAGCGAAATCGCATTGACACCATCATGTTCAATCTGGTGTACCCACACGCTCCAATGGTGAAGTCACGAACGATCGAACTCATAAACTTCGACAAACTCCCAGCTGGTCAAAACGCCATCATCGCAGTGATGTCTTACAGCGGTTACGATATCGAAGACTCGCTCATTTTGAACAAGGCGTCGATTGATAGAGGATACGGAAGATGCTTTGTTTATCGAAACTCCAAGTTTTTGAGGAAACAATACCCGAACCAAACTGCGGATCGATTTTTGCCCCCTTCGATGGATGCGAAAACAATGAAGCTTACTAGGCATCAGGAACTTCTGGACAACGATGGGATTGTTGCTCCGGGGGAAAAAGTCGAGTGTCGGACTGTAAGGATTTTTTAATTGTTTGTAATTCATATTTAATAGATTGAGAAACTCGAAGAATTTGGAATAACAATTTTTTTGTAAAGTGATCAGGGGCGGCTGAAGGCGATTTTTCGGGTGGGTCGTAATTAAAATACAAGTAACTGGAAAGGGAGTATTTATGATATTTTTTAGGATCATGTGGAATTATTTTCTAAATACAAATCTGAGAAACTTTAAAAGGATTTGAAAATTACAAAAAAAAAGTAAAGAGATGGAAATATTTAAATTGAATTTTCAAAGTTTTCAAAAGTTTGAATTTATGTACGAAATGATGAAAATGTTATAATTGAGTAATTAATAGTTAATTATGTAATTAATAATTTTTATTATTAATTAATAATGATTAATAATAATAATAATTATTTTAATAATAAAATAATATATAATATATATAATTATAATTAAATGTTTTTTATCATTTTTTAATTTTATTTTAATTGTTTTTGTTATTAATATTAATTATATATAGATAAGAATTTTTTTCTGTTATTTTGTTATTTTCATTTTTTTTTATTTAATGGAATAATATATAATAATAATCAAATAATAATAAATTATTAATAATTAATAGTTATAAATAAATAATTAAGTAATTAATGGTTTCCATTAATGTCTGTAATTTTAGAAATTCTGAAAAATGCATTGAATTCTAGAAATTGTTCGGAATCCTTTAAAGCACGATTATAATTATATTTTTTGATATGTATATGCATTATGAGTTTTTCCCATTGCTTTTGAAAAATCTGAACACCTTAAAAGTATTTAAGAATGAAGAAAAACTTTCCTCAGTCGGACAAATTTTCACGAAATTTGAAAAGTTTTCGATAGTTCGTTGTGTGTTTGAATCTTTCAAATTTCGGAAAGTTTAAAAACGGTGAAGATCTTGAAGTTTCACAATAATTTTATGAAATTCGGAAAATTTGTAGACGTATGGGAATTTTTTTTTTTTTTCATTCAAAGTATGGATTCGAAAAATCTCTCTGAGTTGGACAAATTTTAAATAGTTATTTATATTAAAAAAAAATCATCATTTTATTTTTTCGGAACATACTCAAAACTTTTTTATTTTTAATATACAGGGTGTACGTAATTCCTCGTGCAAAAAAAATCCAATATTCCTTTTCGAATTTTTCTGGAAGTCCTTTTTCACTTTTTACAAAACTCAAAATCAAAAAATATATTTCAGTGTCAACCAATTAGATTTAAAACTAGAATATCTTTTTTGGTTTTGAGTTTTTTGAAAAACTGCAAAAGACTTTTCTACTCTGAAACATATGTAGAAAATTTTAGTAAATTATAGTCTGTGGTTTTTATCTCCACTCCTCATAAGAGCACATTAATTTTTTAAATTTCAAACCTAAATAACTTTTTAGATTTCGATTTTTGAAAAAAGTGGCAAAGGATTTTCCGACTTGAAATTCGAAAAGGAATATTGGATTTTTTCGACACGGGGAGTTTGGTACACACTATATATTATTTGAAAAACTTGAAAAGTATAATAAAATCTTCAAAAGTTAAACAAAATAATATCTATAAAATTTAGGAATTTTTGAATAGTTTATATTGTGTTTGTAATTCCAGATATTTCAGAAAATTTAAAGACATCAAAAATAATAAATATCGTTTATAATTCTGTGAAATTTGAAGAAAATTGTTGAATTTTTGAAGATGTTTATAAATTGTGTCGATTGTTTTCATGATCATATTTCTTCAAAATATGCATTATAAATTTTTTTTTTTTATCAAGAACTGAAATACTCTAAAAAAATTAAAAAATGCAGAATAATCTCGATGAGACGGACGATTTCTTATAAAGATTGGAAAGTTTTGAGTAGCTTGATTGAGTTTCAAACTCCGAAAATTTTCACAAATTCAGAAAACATGGAATATTGCGAAAAGTTTGTCAAATTTCAGAAACTGTACCGTAGTTTTGTAGATTGTAGAAAATTTTGAAATTTCCGTTAAACTATAGAAACCTTTTGACATCCTCGAAATTGTTTAAAATCAAAAAATGTTTTATTGTACGGAGATGGTCGATAATTTTATGAATTGAAATTCTAAAATAAAATATACTATTTTGCTAAATGTAGATAGACTTTGGAAATGGTCAATAATTTTGACGATTTGGTGAAACGAAAATTTGTTAATTGATAATTTTTGCCTTTGTTTTTTAAAAATTTTTATAAGCTCGACCTTATGAAATTCTTAAAAGAAAAACACTTCTTATAGCGATTCTATAAAAACCTTATAAAAAAATTGTTTCTTATAAAATTTTATTTACTATACAAATTTTCATAAACAATTTTTTTTATACAATTTTTCTCATAAAAAATTTTTTTTGTAGGAGTTTTTATAATAAAAACTGTTCCAAAAAAAATTTATATTCTCACCTTTTTTTTCATGAAAATTTCTTTTTACACCTCAACTATCAACAGCGAGTTTTTCACCTCATGCACAGCAACGCAAAAATTTCACATTGTGTTGGGTGCCTTATACGGTGCTCCAATATTTTCTTGAAAAAAATTTCCAACTTATTTTATGAAAGTGTCACTGGTTTAGAAAAAAATTATTCTTGTAAGATTTTTTCAAGGTCACTTTGTAAGAAAACTTTTTGTTAAAAAATTTTTGAAAGGTTGACCTTATAAAAAACGGAATTCTTTCAAGAAATGTATAATTTTTATGAGAATTTCGCCATGTTTTATAAGACTCAAAACCACTAGGATTCTTAATTTCATTTGTTCGATATTTTTTTAGATCATGGTAAACAGATACATTCCAACAGTCATAACGTCCGATGTCAGTATCAAGCCACATGGAACTGTCCAGAATGAAATCGAATTCAAAAAGGCTCCAATTGTTTACAAACTCCCTGTTCCAGCATACATAGAAAAAGTTATGATTGCATCTACTTCCGAAGTCCAGTTTATGGGTAAAATTTTACTTCGTCAAACTCGAAGACCAGAAATCGGCGACAAGTTCAGCAGTCGTCATGGTCAAAAAGGAGTAACAGGTTTGTAGTTTGTTCCTCAATTAAATTTGATGCGAAATTTTATCACTCCAAATAAGTTAAAATTTAAGAGTAAAATATAGCCTGAGACTAAAAATGTTGAAGTAGTAATACGTGTATTGATTTGAATGTAGGTTTAATCGTTGAACAAGAAGACATGCCTTTTAGTGATGCTGGAATTTACCCCGACATGATCATGAACCCTCATGGTTTCCCGTCTCGGATGACTGTTGGAAAACTCTTGGAACTCCTCACTGGAAAAGCTGGAGTTCTCAAAGGAGAATTTGGATATGGAACTGGTGAGAAATCTTGATATCGTATGATGAATTAGTGATATATTTGCGATTTGTGACATAGAACATGTTGAAAATGGTCTTGATAGTTTTGAGATATAAAAAGGTATTTTAGGATTTTACATTATATCTCTGATTTTGTTGCGGTTTTTTTTTTAGCATTTGGTGGCACCAAAGTAGAAGATGTTTGTGAAGAGCTTATGAAGCATGGATACAATTATTTGGGCAAAGATATGTTGTATTCAGGAATCACTGGAGAGCCTCTTCAAGCGTACATTTATTCTGGACCTGTAAGTAACATATTTTTTTTTAGTAACTTGACGCTTAAAGATGTTACTTTAAAGTAACATCTTAAAGTTTAAACTTTACTCTAAAGATGTTTTTGACAAATATTATTATCGATAGTTAAATTTTAATTGTTTTTTGCAACATTTATTCCTATGCGATTGGGAACAATCACAAAAACACAGAAAACTTCAAATTAAAATTGAAAATTGAATTAATAATAAAATTCCAATAAAAACTAAAATTGATTTATTTCATTAGTAATAAATTACTACGAGCCCCATAATAACAATTCCAATGAAAAAAAGTTAATTTTTTAGCTGTGTGCTAACTTCAGTCTGAAGCTAGCACACACATTTATAACTTTTTTCCACGATTGGCAATACATTTTTTTTAGGTAATAAATTAGCAATTTATTACTCTTTTTTTTCGATTGTGCTATAAGTGCTGTTCCAACTTCAGGAGTCTTCGAATATACCTGAAAATAATCATAATTGATAAATGGATATATTTTCTTTCACTATTTTCTATAAGGATTAAAATCTCCGTAATACTTTTTCCCAATTTATTCATAACTACTTAAAATGTATGCGTGAAAGTTTGATCTATTGAATTTTTTAAAAACGGATCAACGTCAGAAACTAAGATTAAGAAAATCTCAAATTCATGACTGGCAAAATGAAATTTATGACTCTATTTGGCTCCATTGTAGGCCTTGCTTTACATTAAACTTTAGTATCAACTTTAAATCATTATTAATATCATTATTAGTAATAAATTTATAAAATTATGTATTGTATTGTCTTAGGTGTACTATCAAAAATTGAAGCACATGGTACAGGACAAAATGCATGCCCGTTCTCGCGGACCGAGGACAGTTCTGACTCGTCAACCAACCGAAGGTCGCGCCAAGGAAGGTGGTTTGAGGTTAGGTGAAATGGAGCGCGATTGCCTTATCGCTTATGGTGCAAGTATGTTGCTCGTAGAAAGATTGAAAATTTCCAGCGACGCTTTCGACGTCGACGTTTGCGGAAACTGCGGTCTCATGGCGTACAGCGGCTGGTGTCACGGTTGTCGCACCAGCGTCAATGTCTCCAGCATTTGCATTCCTTACGCCTGCAAACTCCTGTTCCAGGAATTACAGGCCATGAATGTTGTCCCACGTTTGATACTCAAAAACTACAGTGATTGACGTGTAAGTTTTTGTACGATGTTAATAAACAGAGTTACTGATTTCCGTTTTCAAAAACGATGGTTTCTTTAATTAGTTTAAATTTAATTAATTAATTTTAATTAATTTATTTTTACGTCCTACCATTAAGATATTTTCAACTTTTCCATTGCAGTAAATAAAGTTCAATTCGTCACTCGTACAATAATATCGATCTCGCGTATGTTTTTGAAACAATTTGTAACTGTTGTAAATTACAGTCCGTAACGATTTTATTAGCAAAGAAATAGGCGCCGATAAGATTGAAACGAAGTTCTCGTTAATTTTCAGAGCGACCCGGTAAAAACTTGTTTTTTGCCGAATTACCATAACGGAACAGTGCTGTCGAAAAATTGACTATTAATAAAGACGTTCGTAAAAGGCAATGCCTCGGATCTGTGAAATTAATACTGAAAATATAAAAAAAAAACACCTTTGAATGACATTTCTTGCATTTTTTTTGAATCATAGAGCTCGCATTTGCATGAATTAACATCCAATTCAGGAAATGACTTGATTAGAATTCATTATGCGAGAGGTGAAATTTATTTGGTTCCGAGAGGAACACGTAACACGAGTGGAAAATTGGTTCTTATGGAGGGTTATCGAAATTCGCGGGGCTCGTTAAATTTTATTGATTTTATAGCTATTAATTTTGCCTCACGTTGAGACACGGAAAGGAAATTGTGAAAGACGAAGAAATGTCATTTGCCGTTCGTAAAACTGGTGCTCAATTTCGAGGGATAACCAAAAAAAAACATGACATTATTACATATTTTAAAATGTTTTGTTTCTACGAAAATTCGTTCAAAAATATGGTGAGTTTTTACTGTGATTTTTAAATGATTGCTGGTTATTTTCCCGAATGTTCGTTTCCCCGAATTAGATTTTCCCGAAACCCATATTCCCGAATGCTCATGTTCCCGAAAAATTTAAGATTCAATCGCAATCAAATGTGCATGTAGAATTACGTTTAATTGCGATTTAGAATACAATGTTGTTCGAAATCAATCTCAAATTCTTGCTAGTTGCTAAGAGAAACTGTCTTTAAAGATATTGATTTTTTTTTTTGATTTATACAGAAAAGTGGAAATTCACGAAAATTAATTATTTAAACATACTTAAGTTAAACTAAATTAGTACCAATTTAGTACACTTCTTTTAGTTGCGTGTGCTACATTTGTTGTGCTAGCTTAATGGACATTTAAAAATAAATAATTGATCATATAATGATATCATATTCATAACCGCTATCGCGCTTAACCGAATTATTGCGTGGCATCCGTGAAATGAATGCCTAAAATAAAACCCCCCAGGAACACTTTCACTGTTGCGAAAGGCTCGATTATGAAAACGGAACTCTTGCCGTGAAATTATGCATCGAAACGAAAACACGATTCATCCAAAATAACGAACTCGAAATGGAATTTCTTTTTCACTCTTCTTCGATTTTCTATTACAAGCCGCAATTAAAACGCGACTATCTGGCATATGAAGAAACGATTTAACTGTCGTGGAATAACTTCGTATCTCATAACTGATGTAACGTAAATACTGCAGTCATTAAAGTTTAAGCACGCGTACACATTATGATAATAACGTACCCCGCTAACGATCTACATATAGTTCGGGACTCATAGATTGATTACCTAATTAAAAAATAATGACGAGCGATTCATTCAAAGTACTCGCGCATTATCGCAAGTAATAAGCCCATTTAACGTTAGCGTGGGCATTTATTCGGGGTATAAAATTGTGCAAAGTGAATATTTGCATTTTTCAGTGAAATAATACCGCGAGCTGGCAATTTTCGCGCGCGCTCCAAAAGATTTAACGCTGCGTGTAAATAATTGTTTTTAATGGTCCTCTTCGGATGGCGCGGTGAAAGAAAAATGAAACGCTGTCGGTTCGTAATAAAACGTCGTTGCACAATGAGATTGGGACCCTTCCATATATAGATGTCATAAAATCGCGTGAAATCGCGAAATGATTGACTCGGCGTCTACTATTTATGTGGAACGTGAAAAATGGGGGGTAAAAATCCGTGATTACGCGCGTTTTCTATATAATCCCTAGAATTGCGAATCCGCAATCGCGCCGCTTTGCGCTAACTAAATATTAAAAACCGGTTTTGGATAATGCAAGCCTCGATACACGCGGTGTTTATGGTTTATGAAACGGAACCACGTATGGTACCGGGGGCGGATACGGGGGGGGGGAGGGGGTGATAAGGGCGATCCCTCCTTCCCAGGGATTCGAAAATAGTGTATGATTTAATGGAGTGGAATTTATGGAATTTTAGGAAATTTTTTTATATTTATTTACATATCCATTCATTCTTTCATATCGCAGAATCATAAATTTGGTTTTAGAGAATTTTGAGAATTCAATTCTGTAGATTTCAATTCTTATAAAAAACCTTATAAAATTCTTATAAGAGAAGTTTTTCTTATAAAATTTTTTTTCCTGTAGAGATTCTTATCAAATAATTTTTTTATGAAATTTTTTTTCTGTATAAAATTTATGGAAAAATTTGTTATTTTAGAATTCTTTTTTGACAGTGTAAAAAAAATGTTTTTTCTAAATTTTTCAGGTTATTTGTAATTTTTAATTTCCGTTGATGACTCTATTTACGCAATTTCCTTTATTCTTTGTTTTCAATGTTAATATTCTTTTAATACGGTTTTTTAAAAGATTTTGAGAAATATTTTATGTTTCAAAATTTAATAAATATTTATGTGCTATGTTCGTCATTTTATGTTTTTTTTTAAGAATTTGAAAATTTTTTAAAAGTTAAGTGGCTTTTACAAGAAACTTTTTTTTTATATGTATGTCATAAGATCAAAAAAAAAAATGAAATTCTTATAAGATATTTCTGATTCTTATAAGAATTTCGCCTTTTTTTTAGTAAAATCAAAATCACTGGGGAAATTTAACAAATAACAATGCTAGAATCTAGAATTACTCGAATTATTACTCTAATAAATTGTAACATGTGTTGCTACTATAACAAAACAGTAAATTTTGGAGACTTGACCATAAAATTAGTGAAAATTTGACATGAAATAATTAAACTTTTAAGCAGTTCTAAACAGTAGTACATTTCCACCATTCAATAATCACTTTATTTTACTATTTCATAAATCAAAACTTTTTTAACATCTGATAGGCAAGTTAAACTATTCTATCATTAGTTACGTTTTTACGGCTTTATTCCATATTCGGGAGGGTATCTATTTTACATACATTTTTTGTGCATTATTAACATTGTGCTTTTATTTATTGTGCATACAGATTTTTGTGCATATTATAATTGTTTGCATTCATAAAAAAACCATATCTTTGTTTAGGATTATATCAAATTGTAATAAGTAACCTAAAACTGACAAATGTTTCTTAAGAATAAAATTATTTATATTGATTATATTATGATAATTTATTCATAATTATAAAAAAAGTAATTCAAAAATACTTGCTTGTGTTGCTGATCTGTTCCCCTAGTTATTTTCATTTTTATAAAAACATTTTACAAATTTGTTTAACATCGACTTTATAAAATTCTTATACGGAAAACTTTTTTAAAATAGCAACTTTATAGGAATTTTATAAAAAAATGTTTTCTTATGAAATTTAATGTTCTGTAGAAATTTTTGAAAAATAATGTTTGCATGAAAAATTTTTTGTATATTAAGTCTATAAAAGAAACTTTTATATTAAAAATTTGTCTATTCAAACAGTTTTTCCAAAAAAATGTCTTTCTGAAGTTTTCAGGATATTTTTTTTTTTTTTAATTTCAGTTGATGACTATATTTTCAGAGTTTCCTTTATTCTTCGTCTTCAATGTAAATATTTTTAAATATGTTTTTTTCTAAGATTTCGCGAAGTTTTTAAATATATACAATAAATAATGACATTTTATATTAATAATTTTTTTGTTTTTTATAAAAGTGAAATTTGTTTTTATAAATATAATTTTTTTAAAGAATTTTGCTATTTTTTATAAAAACCAAAATCACTAAGGGCGCAATTCAGATTTTTCATCGATTGTTGCAACGATTTTCTTGTATATTAATTTGTAGAAAAAAATTATGCACAATTGACCGCTACACAAAAATCTGTATGTACAATAAATCTATGAAAAAAGTCAAGAATGCATATAAAATTTATGCACAATAAATACCATTTTCCATATTCAGTTCTGCCAATAAAAAAAAGTTGTACATACAATTTTCTATTAGTCATGTACGCAGGCTCATTCATACATAAAAGTGCATCGTTGTGTTTCAGATGTAAATGGTACTATAAATTTTGAATTGTAATTTTCCATATTAATAGTGTATCACGCTAAGTTGTTTCATTAAAAACGTTTAAATAAAAAAATTTATTGAAAAACCAATTCTGTTTAAAATTTTCTACACACAGGACTTTTTAATAAGAAAAATATTATTAAAAAAAATTTTTTTTTTCATTTTTATAGGGAATAGAGTTTTTTAAGTAAAACTTTTCTTATTAAAATTATATAAGGTCAACCCCATATAAATTTTTGTAAAGTTTTTATAAGAATTAAAATCGCTAGGGTTATAATAATTGAAAATCATATTTCAAAGTCGAAACTTAAGCTATCATAAACTTTGTCAGTCCATATTTTAGCGAATCTCTGCTTGCTGCAACCAAACCGCATACACAAAAATAACTCATACCAAAAACTTCACCTACAGCAACCAAAAATATGATAAAACATGGACCAAACCAAGGTCTTCATTACGCCAAGAAAAATGTGGGCTATGACCATAAAAACATATTCTCCATAATCAAATCCTGGTTTACCCAACTCCAACCTAAACTTTGTTCGCTGCAACGAAACCTTTCTCTTCACATGAATGAAAATAACTCAGTGTAACCACTACTTCGGATTTCATGCTTATTTCTCTGAGAATGTATTCTTTACGTGGCCATCAGTGTCTCAGAAGAAGCTCCTTTAAAATGGCACTACCAGGGCAAGCTGCGTTGAAGCAGCGATTACGCGATTTCGCGCCAGCTCGCGGAAAGCGGAACGCGTTTCTCGCCCATGCACGATCGGTGGCGGCTCGTTAGGATTTTTGTTCTCTCGCGGTCCATTCACCGCTGGCTGCAAAATAATATCCCCGGTGACATTTAGACCACTCTCGAGCCGAGCAGCCGTGTTACTCAGGAAGCCAGACATTGATTGCGAAGCGTGTATCGCCATAGATGGACCTGTCCACGGTCTCGCCACTTTCCAGGGACGAATAATATTCCCCCTTCTCCTGCCCCGCGCCCGCGAACGCTCGCCTTCTTATCTCTCGCCTTATTTCCCCCATCTCTCTTGCTTGGCGCGCGCTCCTCGTGAATGGACCAACGCCGTATGAATGAAATAGTAAATATAATTGACAGAAGGGCAAGCGTGGGCAGGCCAGTTCAGTCAGAACGCTCGGCCCGGCCGAACATGAGGCGAGAACGGCGTGCGCCGCGTAGGATCGAGGTCATCACCTTTCTACATGCAAAGGGGCCTTATATACCATACCCAACATCAAGCTTGCGATTTTTTATCAACGAAACATAAACTTTCAGCGAGTATTTATGAACTCGACGGTGAATATACGCGTATGAAGAATAGAGAAATTTGTTTCTCTGTCGAGGGGCGCGAGGAAGGAAGAGAAAATTTTCGAACCTATAGCGATTACACGAGAATCATAGTTCTCTAGAATTCACTAGAGGGATTTTGAAAAAATTTGACAGTTTTTGCTATTATCCGAACAGGGTGTCCAGCCTCCGGGAAAAATCCGGGAATTCTATTTGAATTTTTCGAAACCTCCGAGAAACATACAAAATGGCCGAAGAAACGTTCCAGAAGTTTTCATTACAGTGTTTTCCATCATCAAATAAAATTACGTTTCATCAAATTCTAGAAATCTAAGTGGTGATCTACAAACAAAAATAGAAAATCGTACAAAATGTGATAAATGTAAAAAAATGCAAAATAGTAAAAAAGTAGAGAATTGGACCGAATTTTATGAATGTTAACAAATATGGGAAGAAGTATACTAGAAGTACCAGATATCTTCAAAATACTCTAATCAGTTTTATAAAATTTTGAATACAAAAGAATTGAATTCTAGAAATCTATACAGTAGTTCATTTAAATACCAGAAAGTTCTCTAAACTGATGAATAAGCAGGTTTTTTAAAAATCCTTTAGTATACGTCAAATATAATTTACTTTGAATTCGAAAGTATCAAGTTCCAGAAATCTAAATAGCGAACCACAGAAGAACAAAAAAAATTCGATAAATACGAAAAAGTATGAAAAATACTAGAAATTTATAAGTACCCAAAATCGATGTTGATAAAGCTTCTTTGAAAATTCGTAAATTACTAAAAATATATATAACTTGAAGTCCTAGAGTATCTGATTCTAAAAATCTATACAGAAATCCACGAAAATATCAGAAAATTCTTTGAATTGTATAAATATTCGAATAATATAAAAAATACTGAAAGTAATAGAAATCTATGAAATTTTGAATACGAAGGCGTTAAATTCAAGAAATCTAAACAGTAATTCATTATAATACCATAAAATTCTCCAAATTGATTTATAAACAGTTTTTCTAAAAATCCCGTAATGTATATAAAATATAATTTACTTTGAATTCGAAAGTATCAAATTCCATAAATCTAAATAGCGATTCACAGGTAAACAAAAAAATTTGATGTATACGAAAAAATACGAAAAATACCAGAAATTTATAAACACTAAAAATCCATGTTGGCAAAGCTTTTTTGAAAATCCAAAAATTACCAAAAATCTAGATAACTTGAAATCCTAGAGCATCTGATTCTAAAAATCTATATAGAAATCCACGAAAATATCAGAAAATGCTTTGAATCGTACAAATATTGAAAAAATACGAAAAATACTTAAAATGCTATAAATCTATGAAATTTTGAATACGAAAGTACTGAATTCTTGGAATCTATACAGCAATTTATTACCATACCAGAAAGTTCTACAAATAGATTAATGAACAGTATTTTTAAAAATCCTTTCATATATATAAAATATAATTTACTTTGAATTCGAGAGTATCAAATTCCAGAAATCTATAGTGATCCACAGAAGAACAAAAAAAAATGTAATAAACGCGAAAAAGTACAAAAAAGACTATAAATTCATGAACACCCAAAATCTATGTTGATTAAGCTTTGAAAATCTGTGAATTACAATAAATCTATATAACTTGAAATTCTAGAGTATCTGATTCTAAAAATTTATATAGAAGTCCACGAAAACGTTAGAAAATCCTTTGAATCGTATAAATACTGAAAGTAATACAAATCTATGAAATTTTGAATATGAAAGCATTGAATTCTATAAATCTATACAGTAATTCATTATAATACCAGAAAGTTCTCCAAATTGATTAATAAACTGTTTTTTTTAATTCCCTTCGTATATATAAAATATAATTCACTTAGAATTCGAGAGTATCAAATTCCAGAAATCTAAATAGCGATCCACGGATGAACAAAAAAATTTGATACATACGAAAAATACCAGAAATTTATAAACACTCAAAATCCATGTTGGTTAAGCTTTCTTGAAAATCCATAAATTACTATTTATTTCTTATTATTAAAATATCTTTTTTCTTTCATGAAATTGCCATTGGCAATATATTCAAAATCGCCTAAAGTCCTATAACACCTGGAGGTTTCGAAAGCGCCTTTTGATTTGAACAACAATGAAATCACCTTTATTTTATTCGACTCAAATTTCCACTTTTCAAACAGAATGACCATATAATATGATCAAAGAATAGACATAGCTGTAAATTTTGAAGTAAAAATGTCATACACCCATAACACTCACGAGTGTTTTTTCCCATGCTGTTCTTGAGCATCATTTATAAACTTTACATGGTACTGTTGTGAAAAAAACATCTCTATTCATCTGCATCTTGTATGTCGTCCTAAATTATTCCAAAAAGGACTATGAAATATCGTAATAAATGATTTTATATATTTGTGATGGCTTTGAATGAAATAAAACTTTCCAAATCGCGAATTCATTGAAAAGAATGAGGCCTTCGATCTAAGACCTTACGATCAGAATACGCTGTACATAAAAATGGGAAGAAATCATTATCTCGATTGTGCGAGATATTAATGACAATCGATGTTGAAATCAATTTCGTTTTCATTACATGTCCCATGTGAAAGTATGACAGCCCTCATTATCTGCACATTTCATGCTAAAAGTTGAGTGAAAATATACTATGTTAAAGAATAAAAGAAAAATCGGACGATTATTAACCATGAAAACAATAAATCTTTTTTTTTCCAGAGCACAAGCATTATAGTAGTTGTGCTATTGCAGCAAAAATATTTGTTGAGACAACAACAAAATGAGCTACTGCTGCAAAACAAAATTCGTTTTGTCAAGTTGTGTTGAAAGGGCACATCTTTTTGTTGCTACAGCAAATCCTTATTTTCCCATGCTAAT
Organism: Platygaster orseoliae; assembly: GCA_030522825.1. Taxonomy (NCBI): domain Eukaryota; kingdom Metazoa; phylum Arthropoda; class Insecta; order Hymenoptera; family Platygastridae; genus Platygaster; species Platygaster orseoliae. The sequence continues at coordinate 6,958 of JAPYZL010056341.1, read as the reverse complement.
TTTTCTAGAGACCAAATCGACCTATTTTTCATAGATAATTTTGTCACCTCAGCCCGTGTTTCTTGATTCCTCGTCGTCGGGGAAGCCGTGTTCGTTATGTCACCTCGCGAATCCTTTTGTTTACCGTGCCAGCGGCGTTCTCGGCGTCTCCTGGCGACCGAGATGACGCGGGCGCGAGAAAGGGTACGGCTCGTGTGTCTTTCGCTCGTTCCTCTCTTCGGGTACCAACTCCAAAGACGGTAGGAAGGAACGGTTTCCGGTCGCCCACGCGATGAACTAGTCGGGTCCAGGCGATGTAGAAATCCCCGGAGCGCGGCGGCCAGTCAAGTGTGCGTTCCTGTAACCAGGCTTACACCGAAGCGGCTACAAATGAATTCTAATCGCCCGTGAAGCATTCGTTTTCTCTGATTCTCTGCCCATCTATGGAATCGCTGCACATATTGCCGCGAGACTCATTAATTATCCGTCCCTCGGAGAGAGGATTAAGCGCCATTATCGTGTTACTCTTTCTCGCGCCCGCGAAATGACCGCTTTTAACGAGCGCTTTCAGGCACCGACTTACGATTTCTTTACTCTCGATTCATTTTTTCGAGAGCCATTGTGACTCTCGCTTTTGTTCCATGGATTTTTGATGGATGTTACGCGTACTTTGATTGAGCTTTTAACGGAAATTTTGCTGTCGGTGTAGGGATATGGAGATACAGATGTTTTTGAATTTAGAATGGGTTTTTTAGTAAAAAAAATTAAATGTTGACGGCTTTGAATATTCACGGAAAAAAAGGGATTGGCTGTATCAGCAAAAATATGTTTTCCCCAACGTTTTTCCTAATACATGTTTCCCAATACAATGTTCCTAACGACCATTTTTCCTAACAGTTCCTTTCTCCGAAAACCATTTTCCTAAAATATTTTTCCTAATACGCGTTTTCTAACACCATTTTCCCTAAAAAGTATTTTTTCTGAAAATTGAATTTTTTTAGGCAATTCAAATTTCAATTTTAATAAATTGATTATCTATGTTATTAAATTTATATTTATATATTTTTCTTATTTAAATAACTTCATTTTCTATTGTTTTTTTATTGGCATTTCAGTAGTTGAGGTTCGTTTGAATTGACTTTTTTTTCATTGTAGCATTACTTACTTTTTATCAAAATTTAACGTGTAATAGAAATTATAATGGATGCTGCCCAAAAAATAGTAGGAAACAAACTGATATTAGATGGACACATTTATTACAAAGCAAGGATTGTGAAAGACCGTCAATATATATAATAATATAATATATAAATAAAAATGTAATAAAAATATAATGTATATAAAAATTCGGGAAAAAGATTACTATTAGGAAAATGTGATAAGGAAAATAAAATTAGGAAAATTGGTAGGGTATCAAAATATGTGTTGTTTCAACACAACTTGACATAACACATTTTTTCTTGCAGCAGTAGCTTATTTTCATGCTGCATCAACAAATATTCTTTGCTACTAGAGCATAATTATTATAGATAAAATTACATTGAATAGTAATTGTGCTCTGGCTGCAAACAAGATTTGTTGAGGCAACAAAAAAATAAGCTACTATTGCAAAAAAATTTGTTAATACAGCAGGTCGATTGGATACAAATTAATTCAATATAAAAAACTTTATTTTTCTTTCGAAATTATTTAAAAACGAAATTTCCTATTTACTGGAATCCTTATTAAATAACTGATGAATACTTTACAACGAATTCATTTTCTGAAAAGATATTTTCCTTTTGAAGAAATTTATAAGAAAATCATTACACAACAAGGATTAGGTTGTGTAGAATAAATTAAAAAAAGTGTATACGTATGAAGATATTTTAAAAGATGATATTTTTTCTTATTAAGTTTTTATAAGGTTAGCCTTCAAGTCTTTTGGAATCCCTATCAGATTTTCATTAGGTTGCATTTTAAAAATTCAAAATACTCACAAGATTAATGTAAGGTTTCGATGACGTTTTTGAAAAATTTTTACAAGGTTCGCACTTTGAGAAAAACCTTACATTAGTATTATGAAATATATTCTTAAAAATGATTCAAATTTTAATGCAGGAATCTCGAAATCCATTTGGAGTATTTGAATTCTAAATATCGATGAAATATATGAGAAGTGCATGATTTCAATATTTAGTACTGAAAAGTCGAATTTGTACTTTTTGACATCTCTTTTTCCTCACATTTTTGAATTTTCATGTCATGTTTTTCTTATTTAAATATTGAAAACTTTTTTCTTGAAAATTCCATGAAAAACAAATAATTTAAAAATGGTTGAAATATCGATCATCACCTGGAATTTCTTGAGTACATTACTTTGTGATACTTGTTCAAGGAATCGAATAAGAAATTGAGATAACAGAATAGAAACCTGTTGAATGATAAACGTTTATTCTTTTTATTGAATTTTCTTACAATTTTAGAATTAGAACAACTTATCTCAAATTGTGCATCTAAAAACCCAACAAAACTTCTACAATATGGATTTATAAAATTTGATTTTCGAATTTATAAGTTTCTTTACTTTCAAGTTTCGTATTTTTTCATTTCATTAACTTCTCATTGTTTACCTCCAAATGTTTGATAAAAAAAATTATAACTAATACATAATGAAATGTGTGTGTTTTTCAAAAGTTACGGTCCCCAAGTTGAAAAATGTTGAATGTATCCATTAAATTAACAATACAAACTTCGCTGTTATAAAATAAAAATCACTTGATTGCAATATTTTAAATAAGGAAAATTTGAGAACTATAATATTTGTCTAAAATGAATAAAATAAAATGTAAAGTTTCTAAATCAAAGAACCGAGAGTTATCGAGTGCTCGAATTAAAAAATTAAAAAATACAGCACATATTATTCTTAGAATGAAATTTAAATGCATCTGAAATGATGCATGATCTAATCCTAAGTTCCAAACTGCTCATGCACTAATGACGAAAAATGCAAATTGCTAGAATCATTTAAGATGCTCTATTTGTTAAGTTCAAAGTTTAAAAAATGACACATTCAAAAAAATATCTTATAAGTCATAAAACCCTTGTTAACAAAATCTATGTTCGACTTTCCACTACTCGAAATTTATAAGTTATAAGTTGAAAAATGAAAATTTGCAGACTTTTTGTGAAACCATGCATGATTTAATCATAGTGCAAGAATACTCATGCACTAATGGCAAAAAATGCAAATTCATAGAATTATGTAGAATACTAAAATTGTCAGGTTAAGAGTTGCAGCAATATCTCGTTTCAACACATTGTCATTAGTGCATGAGTATTCTTCAACTATAATACAGGATTAAATCATGGATGATTTCACTAGAAGTCAGCTGATTTTCATTTTTCAACTAATAATTTATAAATTTCGAGCAGTGGAAAGTCGAACATAGATTTTGTTAACAAGGGTTAACAATTTTTTATCATCTCCCAAACCCTTGCCAAGGAAATCCTTGTTGTACTTTCCACTGCTTGATTCAGCGAATCCCGTTGAAAACATCGAGGCAAAAAATGTCCCCCCGTAAAAGCCAGCGATAAAATAAGGAGTCAAAGAGGCCTGAGCAATCAGGGAGTCGAGGATCATTGTTTGTCCTCTCCATATTTCTCGGCTATAATTACGAAGGGATGTACACGGCTCCTGCATTAAAGAAAGCAGTGTCATAAGTCGCAAAAGTAGCCTCCCGTTTGGCGAATCTAGCGTGTACCCTTCGTTCGAATGTGGGAGAGATAGTTTCCGGTCGCCCACGCTCGCGCGCGAGAAGCGCTGCCGCGAGCGAAACGTCCTCTTCGACCCCCGCGATGTGCGCGAGGAGTCGTCCCGGCAAAAATCATGGTCGATTCATTCGCACGCGGCGCGCGAGCAGTGCCGAGCGGAGCGAGGGCTCGCCCGAGCTAGAGGCGCCGAATAAAAATAGTACATGACGCCTCGAGTCGACACGCCACTTTTTTCCGACGCGCTCAGGTGTTGAGATTGTATCTATAATTTTGTTATTCATGCCTGACCGTGTTGGGTAATTGGCGCTATTAACGGCGCTGGCTTAATTGTTCCAACGGTTGATTTTATTGGCGGACAGCGAGGGAAGATTTATTCGCGATTCGCAGCGAAGCTTTGAAGAAATGTCTGATAATGTATACGTATCCTCGAAATAGCTCGTGAAAAACGACTTAATTTAGTGTAATTTAGAAGTGTAGACAGAGTTTTCTTAACTCTCATGATTTTCGATCATTTGGAGTTAAATAAATGGAAAACTCATTGCCTGTTGCTTGTATTCAAGTTTTCGACCTTTTATTGAGCCCTCATCAAGAACTACATTAGAAACAAAATTTTCTAGTTATGTAATATACATAAATGTGTACAAATAAATCAAAACGATTGAAAATGTCAAAGGCGTCAATTGCTTGTTATTGCCACTATAATGAAAATAATACTAAAAAACATTCATTTTTACCAAAAACTCTGTCCAAAAAACGAACCGACAATCAGTAGGAGTAATTTTCATAATCATAAAAAAAATCAAAATGAAACTTCAATTTACAATATGACTTTGAAAAGATTGTACTTCAAAGCAATACAAATTTCAAAAGTTACATTTTTAATATGAATACAAACTTCTTAAGTGAGCCATTTTTCTCAGATACGATGAATTCAGGAACCCTGCATTTTAAAATTAGTGGATTTGAGAATGATTCAATTATGTTGGGAACCGTTCGAAGCCTTTCCATTGCTGGCTAATGGCACTTAAATCATCCAGAATCGCGTACAGTATAATTGTATAACCCGAGTGGGCGAAGGATAGACAAAGCGTTTTTCCCTTTATTGATCATTTTATACATTTCCAGTTGGTTAAAAGTTACAGTCCGGAACATGACGTTGCATCCTGGACCGAGAGCGAGAGCTACATGCAGTCGACTAATTTCAATAAATAATTCATAGCTCTTTACAGTGCTTTGAAAATTAATAAATCTATTTTTCGACAGTTCAAATCGAACCCGCCTCGAAAACGTCTCATGCATATGATTGAACTTGCAAATATTTATGAAAATTATAAAGGAGAGTTTCAATCTGAAACATCAAAATCATTCAGAATTTCGCAACGTAATAATTATCAATCTTGTTTCTTTGTCATTGCAATCAAAAAGAAAAACAAAACAAAACAAAAAAAAGACACTCAGAGTAGCCTGATTCTGAATGAACAGTTTTTTTGGTTCCAGTTACTGATAAATTTGAAGAGTACTCACGATCATCTTGATCTTCGAAAAATTTAAAAACGGTAGGGATTTTTCAATGCAAGTCCTGAGTTTTTATTATTAAGTATTTAAATGTGAAATAACATAAAACATTTTAACTTTAGTTTGAACTAGTTTTTATGAACGTTTTTCCAAAAGTAACCATCAATTCGATAAAACAGGAAACTACCAACTACAGAATTGGAAAAGTGCAGAAAATGGAAAAAAATGAAATTTTTACCCTAGTATATCGAAATTTTGATAAAGCGTATGAAAATGGAATGTAAATCAAAAGTTGTTAGTTTTATGGACTACAAAGTTTAAAAATTTGTCAAGATATTGAATTCAATAATCGAAATATTACATATGGTCAAGACCCATTTAAATGTAGTATAAAAATATGGATTCCTGATCATTTACTAATATCTCTAAATTTGTAAACCAACTGATTAAAAGATATAATTTTTAATAACATCGGCCAAAATATGATGAAGTTTAACAATTCGCATGTTTAGATGTGAGAATTATAAGAAGTTAAAATAGTAAATTTTAAGACGATTGAGGAATTCAATGCTCTAAAAATGAGAGTTTTAAAAATTTTGAATGATTTTATAAATTTTTTAGCTAAAATTTTACACAGATTTTGAATGTTTCATGGATTCCTAGAATTTTCATATCTCTCTCTATCTTATAAAAAAACTTCCTCGCCGCTACAGGTATTTTTCAAGCGGGTGAATTACTGATCCTGGGGTGATCCTGGTGATCCTGGGGTGATCCTAGGGTGATCTTGGTGATCCTGGGGTGATCCTGGTGATCCTGGTGATCTGGGGTGATCCAAGTGATACGGGGTGATCCTGTGATCCTGGTGATCCTGTGACCCGGGGTGATCCTGGTGATATTGCATTCCCTATATCGAGGTTCCAGTGTAAAGTGAGCCCTATATGTCTTATATCGAGGTTCCAGTGTAAAGTGAGCCCTATATGTCTTATATCGAGGTTCCAGTGTAAAGTGGGCTCTATATGTCTTATATCGAGGTTCCAGTGTAAAGTGGGCCCTTTATGTCTTATATCGAGGTACCAGTGTAAAGTGGGCTCTATATGTATTATATTGAAGTTCCAGTGTAAAGTGGGCTCTATATGTCTTATATTGAAGTTCCAGTGTAAAGTGGGCTCTATATGTCTTATATATGTAATCTGGTGATCCTGGTGATTCCGGGGTTATCTTGACCCATCTTTACTTGACTTTGATCTTTTATATTAAGAAGATCTTTAAGTTATCACAAACAATAGTTTCTATCATTCAAACTACTCTTCCCTCCCGTGTCGAAAAACACTTTTCAACACTATCAACACTACTACAAAAACACTTTTCAACACTATTCAACACTACTAGTGTTGAGTAGTGTTGAATAGTTTTGAAAAGTGTTTTTGTAGTAGTGTTGAGTAGTGTTGATAGTGTTGAAAAGTGTTTTTCGACACGGGCTGCCACAAAAGTATATTTAGATTAAGAAATGTGAAAAATTCTCCATATCAACAAACATCAATGTATATTAATGATCTCTCGATCAACAAAGATCAATGCATATAATGAAATAAGAGATATAAACGATGAGTGGAACAATTGAAGGTCCCGATTGAATAAGGGGTTTCGCGCTCGGCCAGTAGGCAGGGGAGGGGATGACACGCTGAAGCGCCGGGCTTTCCGAAGCCCGAAA